>CAUZXS010001642.1:0-147500 GCA_963585895.1 Sepioteuthis lessoniana | reverse complement strand
GCTTAGCCCTTAATCTCTCTAAGGATCAAATTCATAAAACTAGCTAGAGTAAATATTACTGAATGCATATTCATTTAATCAGCCATAAAATAAACACTAAAAAAGCAACCACCTTTGAGATTAAAACATCAAGTTTCAAATAATATGACAAAATCCATTAACTTTTTACCTAATTATTAGTTGCTATATTTTATTAGATTACTGAAAAACTATGTAACTGGTTGGGAGTTCAAATCTCACTAATAGCTATTATATTAATCAAAATTTATATTTTTTCACCCAAAAGTGCAGAGCGAAAAATGGCTTCAGCAAAGAAAGAAAAATTGATAGAAAAGGAATTGAGAGGTGTGTAAAAAATGAGATTCAGAGTAAATTGACAAATAATCAAGTTGATGTCCAAATTCTCTCAACTTTTTAGTCTTTATTTTCAAATATCAAGTTTATATTGATTTGTATATTTTCAATTGATATACTTTAATTAGGTAATGATAAGATAAGGTTGGTTGGGTTTTATGGCATATCAACCATTGTAGATTATTTAACACCAAATCTATTTTTATGTAAATAGTTCTATTTTAAACAATTCAGTTTAGCATGAGTACACAGTTTAATTGTCAAAAACCTTTCTATTTCAAACTAATCAGTTTATTCAAACAGTTCTAAATCAGCTAATCTATTTTAGTCTAAGTACAGATTTTGTTTACACACAGTTAAATGTCAAAACAGTTCTATATTAAACAATTCAGTTTAGTGTAAGTACAGTTTCAATGTCAAAAACAGTTCCATTTCAAACAATTCAGTTTAGCATAAGTACACAGTTTAAATGTAAGTACAGTTAAATTGTCAAAAACATTTCTAATTTAAGCTATTCAGTTTAGTCAAACAGTTCTAATTCAAACAATTCAGTTTAGCATAAGTATGCAGTTAGTTCAATTTAATCCATAGATAGGGCCCTATCAGATGCTACCATTCCAGGCAAGAGTGGAACTGGGAGTGATGGCAATGAAGAGGTGCTCTGCATCCTCAAAGCTCCAGCATCACTGGAACCTCACCATCAGATTGTTTAGTGTCATATTCAGGACACTCATCGGGGGAGGGGGTCTTACCCCTCTGCAGAGGTACAGTCAGCGTATTCTACAGCCCCAGCCGACTGGTCAATGATAATATAAGGGAATTATAGAAACTATGATAATTGTTTAAATATAATCTTTAGTACATTGGTAAAAGTACAATAGGAAAGAATAAAGTTAATTCTACTAGTAAAATGCACTTTATTCTAATACCAAGAAAGTATCCATAGTTAAAATATGAAATTTACCTGTACTTGTGCTGTATTTTTGTGTTGCCTTTTCTGTGAAAAATGGCTCCAAAAAGCAAGATAATAAAAGAATAAAGGGCAGTAATGAAAAGCTTAAGAAGGCTAGAGAAATGCGAAGTGTTGCATTATTTTTCTGATGTAAGCCATAAATAACTTGTCTAAATTATATAGCAATTTGATATTGAATTCTAGGAAAAATGAATCTTCCAATAACTCTAAAATGCCAGATAAGTGGCAGCCATTTTGGGTTTGAAGTTTTGCCTTGTAATCATGAATGCTGAACATTGAAAATTGATCCAAGACATTGACAAACTATTTGTGAGTTTACAAAATTTCTCTGTATGGACGCTTAATATGTAAAATTTATTCACAAGTTGTAGAGCTCAAAATAAAACCGGTTTTGATACCCACAAACAAAATTACAAATTGCAGGAAGTTAAATTTTTAGGATAGCATTATTTTATCAAACCACAACCATATTCATCATCATCATCATCATGTCGTGCCCCAGCACAGATATTCTTGACCATCTCTCGCCACTTTTCCCTATCGTTCATCACCTCCGGCAGGTCTTCTGGGTTACATCCTGTGTCTTCACATAGCTGCTGTATGTAAGTTCGGGCTGGTCGTCCTGCTTTTGCTTGGCCATATGTGGGGGTCCATAGGAGTATGTCACTTACGAGCTCGTCCTTGCTTCTCCAGCAGTGTCCGGCGTGTCTGGCTTGTCTGACCTGTATAGTTTTCGTGATGGGAGGCAAGTGGCCGTACAGTTGGCGTCTCGTGGGGTGTTGTCGCCAGGACTTGTTCAATATAGCTCTCAACATTCTTGTGTAGTTGCCGTCAAGTTTCTTCTCCAACCATTTGGTTAGCATCCATGTAGTGCATCCATATAGCAGTATCGATACAACCGCTGCCTGGAAGAAACTGCGCTTCATTTCATTGGTCAGGTCTGATTTCCATATTATTGAGAGCCTATCTATAGCCGTCCATGCTTTCGTCAGTCGTGTGTCGATGTCGTTTTCTGTTGATGAGACGCTACTTCCTAGGTAGGTGAATTTGTCCACTAGCCTCAGAGAGGCTCCGTCTAGAGTGGTAATGTTGCCCGTTTGGTTGTAACACATATTCAGTTTTGTGCGCATTGACATGGAGGCCAATGCCTGCTGCAGCTCGTTCCAAACTATGCAGTAGTGTCTCTGCTTGATTAGGCATATTCGCCAGTAACGCTAAGTCATCAGCGTAGTCGGCGTCTGTTTTTGCGGGGTACCTTTTGCTTCTTTTCTTAGTCAGCTCGAAGCCATTTTCTCTGATTTTGTTGATCGAAGTTCTAAGCACGTAGTCTAGACAGATGATAAAGAGGTATGGGGCTAGCGTGTCTCCTTGTAGTACTCCTGCAACAATGTCGAAGTATTCCGTGTCTCCATCTGGTGAACGTACTTTCACTTTTGTGTTTTAAATGATGACAATTTTGTGGGAAAAGAATGTTATAGCATTTACACATTTTGTAATAAATTTCAAAAATTGTTCCAAAGAACATTTTCTCTTCTTGTTTGGCAACAATACTATTGCAACTGCTATGGTTTTATTGGTTGACTGTGGGATTACTGTTCATGTAATCACAGACAAATCAAAATTTATTTTCACAAAAACTTTAATCCAGAAAGCCAGTTTGTTGAATAAGCAGATGGAAGTCAAATAAATGATATTGTTTTAAATTAGGGTAACAAACACATTTAGTTACAAGATGGTAACAGGGAATATCCATAATTGTATATTAAAGAATGCTCTTTATATTTTTACATTTAAACAGGATATATTTTCTGTGCAAGTGGCAATCAAAATTGGTGGGATAATAAGCTATAGACGTAATTGTTCAAAATGATTGTACCCAAACAGAACAAAATTTAATATTAAACAAAATAGATGTTTATACTATTTACATAATGTATCATCAAAATCATATGATTTAGAATAATGGCATAAAATTTTAGGGCAATGTAATAAGAGAGATATAATAGAACTACTAGAAAAGGTAGATGGAATTCTCAAGGCAAGATGATAAAATATAAAAATAAGACCCACAATAAAAAAAAGTGAGCAAAATATTGGATTATATACATTGTGATCTAGCAAACTCAGTCTTTTCTACTGCAAAACAGGGACACAAATAGGCACTAAATTTTGTTGATTTTTCTGGCTTTATTATAGTTCATTTTTTTTTTTTTAAACAGAAATCAGATGCACTTCAAGCTACCAAAAGTAAATATTGCCTCGTACAAACAGGTAAAATGCATCTACAATGATAATGGATAAGAATTTGCTTAAAAATTTCAAAAATTTACTTAATAATCAGATTAAGTACAAAAAATCAGCTCCCTAGTCACCACATCAAAATGATACAGCTGAAAGGTCATAGAGGACTTTTTAAAATGATAAGGTGCTTACTCTGAGAATCAAAGTTTCCCAAAAACTTATGGACTTATAAGACAACTGTCTACATTCAAAATAGATGTCTAAATAAATGCAATGACAAAATGGTATGCAAAATTTTTACTGGTTTAAAACCAAATTTAAATAAAATACATATTTTTAGTACACTCTACTATGCATATGTACTAAACAAAATGGGATGCCCAAAGTAAACAAGGCATACTTGTAGTCTATGATAGAACCAGTCCAGTTTATTCAAACTATTTTCCCAAAAATTCAACAATCTTGAAAATGTATAAAATTTACCACTATTAAAAAATGATGAATATAAAATTGACAATCAGTCATTAATGCTCGAGAAAGTTCAAATGTCATGGCTTGAACTTATTCAAAGTGATTCTCGGTAAATAGATAGCAATGAATGAGAAATCAACAAAAATGAAGAAGGTACAAATTTATGTTACTATACTTGATGAAGAAAGAAACCAGACTATTTTGTTGTTGAAAATTTTTTTAAATTACATAACTCACTACAGTTATTCAATTCAAGCAGCTCTAAAAAATTATCGTGATAAATTTAGGTGATTCAGAGAATTGGCAGATTGCTATGCAACAAGAAATTAAAGCTCTGATAGAAAACAACACATGAATTAAGTTTGTTGGTTATGTTTTACAACCTATCAACCCTTATAGGTTACTTAATGTCAAATCTTGTTTATACATATTGTGACATGATATGCTATAGAGAGAGAAAGAGAGTGAAGGGGAGGTCAATACCCTTACCTCTCTGGCTTTGAGTCAACAGGCATTAAGAAAGATCTGAAGACAGGGACCAACCATTAAAGTGGTGGGAAAGAGAAATGGTAAACTAACTATATCCCTTGCACTTTAGCCTGTTCAAGCCACAGACAGAAGTCAAGGTCAGTCGAGTGGCGTGATTTGGCAAGGTGATGGATGAGGAAAATTTGATTGATTGGTCGATAGAATCTTTGTGCCAAAAGGCCGGCACACATTAAAAAAATTTGAAAGAGAATCCTCAGTTTCGGGCGGAACAGTTTTAAAAGCAGTTGCTGTACCGACGAGCTCCAGGAGAATGAAAAGAATCACCCATAAAAAGAATAAAATCTGGGAACTGAAATCAAACTGTTTTCTTTTTCCAAATTTTAAATATTGAAAAGTAGTGTGTATTCTAAAAACTGTAAATGTTCTATTTCATCATTTATTAAAAATATTGTATGAACATTGCTACACGCCTCAGTCCGGTGTCTTAGATACTTTTATTCAAGTAAAAGAAAGAGAAAAAAAGAGAAAGAAAAAGGGCTGTTGAGAGACATTTTTGTTTGATGTTTTCCTGTTGACAAAATATTTCTGGTGTTTGAAAAAAAAAAAAAAAAAAAAAAAAAGGAACGTTTCTTGAATTTCCTTATTTGTTTTGATCGTTGCATATTAAAATTTTGTTATATTTTAAATGCACTCCTGTGTTGAAATGTTTGGATTGTGTTCTCTTCCTCTGTTGAATTGATTTTTGCATGTATTTTATATCTTGGCCTCATTCCACTTTCATTAATTCTCACTAATACGTCTTATTGCCTCCCTAAACAATATAAGAGGATTTGGAAATCTATCTACAGTTAATGTAAACTAACCTAGAAGTTTGTTCCTTGTGATATGAAGGGGTAGGACGACAAGGACTTGGTATCATATTCAAGAACGAATCGGCAACCCTCTAATCTCAAACCAGCATCCACATTTTTTGTTTATTTCACATACGCCTAAATGGGAGTCTCATCCGGGAATTATTTTGTTGAGCGACAAGTTCTGGGCTGTTCTCAGCAATATATGTTCTACGTAACAGCCTTTTTACTGAGGATAATGACCGAGACATCAATCTCTTAAGGTCAGAGTAGAATCCAACGTCACAATATATATTAAATATATGATTTGTAAATGAATATTTTGTAGATAATTTTTAAGTAAGTCACCGGTAAATGGTTTCAGTATTGCTATAGGACCCTAACAGGTACTACCACCCCAGGTCAGAGTGAACCTGGGAGTAATGGCAATGAAGGGGTATTCCACATTCCCCATAACTCCAGGACTGAAGCCTAGTTAGTATCATGTCAAGGACATTCATTGGGTGAAATCTTACCCTACTGCAGAGATGCAGTTAACATCTTCTACACCCCTGACATATGAATTAGGTTTAGTTCCAAAAGACAAAAATATTAGTAGTTGTTGGATTTATGTAGTAAAGGATAAGGTTGTAAGCCAGCAATTTCAGGCTTATTTTGTCGCAAAAGGATTTTCTCAATGTTTTAGCCAAGATTATTTTTAAACTTTTGCTTCCACTACTAGTTTGTTATAAATTAAAATATTAATGCAATTAGCAATTGAATATGTCTATACATCAAATGGATGGAAAAAGTGCTTATTCAAATGCTATCATCAGTTATGAAATCTATGTAGAACAACCAGAAGGTTTTATCATTAAAAACGAAAATAGTGAAAACTATTCTCTAAAAATTGTTATTCTGCTTAAAGGAAAGTGGCAAAAGTTAGAATTAGTTGTTACATGCACACCTGACTGAGCAAAATTTTAAACAATTTCAAGTGAATTCCTGTATGTATACTAGGGACATAGATATGAAAATAATTTTTATTTGGTTAGATCATACTGATGGCATCATGACTGATCTCTGGCCATTATCTTGGTTTCTAGGCATACAATTTGTATGTACCAACCCCTATGTCACAAGCAGGATGTAACACAAGGTCAATTTTTAAGTGGAGTTTAACAGGTTTGAATTCAGATTTTTTCTTTCTCCTAAACCAGTTGCCATACCAAGGTTAAAGAACCCAGTCTGCCCTATTATTTATACATAGTTAAATGCATGCCTATCTTTAGGATATTAGCATTATGTGAAATGCAAACAACCTCGTCTAAGATTTGGACTCTAGTCGCCATGTCTATTTCCAAAGATGATAATCATTTCATCACAAACTCCTCCAAAAACTAAAAATTTGAATATGTCTGTCAGAAACAATGATAACTTAGCCTTTTCTAATGCTATGATAATGCAAAAATCTAAGAGTTCAAGTGATTGAGTCAAAGAAAAAAAAATCCAAGGCAGAAGTGCAATAAAGAATCATACCTTTTCTGAAGTTCTTGAACACATGCTGTAAGAGTTTGTTGGTTGTGTTTTATGCATATCAATTCTTGTGGGTTATTTCATGCCAAATCCTGTTTATACATATTTATGATTTGTAAGTGAATAGTTGAAAGGTAACATTTTCAATGAGCCAGAGCTCATTTGTTTGCACAGAATTAAATAGTTTCAAGTATTGCTATTTATGGTTTGCCAGCAGTTGAATGGTTTCAAGTATTTGTAACTAATACCAATACTTCTATTTGTGCATAGTCAGATGGTTTTAAGCATAGTAAATGATTAAACAGTTCTATTAGACCAATAGATGAGATCCCAAAAAGTACTACCACTCTGGGTCAGAGTTGACCTAAGAGTAATGGCAATGAAAGGAAAGTTCACACTCTCCAAAGCTCCAGAATTGGAGCCTCATCATCAGATAGGTTAGTATCATGTCCAGGACACTCATTAGGGGAGGGTCTTACCTTCTGCAGAGACGAAGTCAGCATATTTGACAGGACAAGCTGTAAGTGTATATAATCTTAAAATTCATGTACCCTTACATTAAAATTATATTTTAAACTACATTAAATTACCTTACTTTGTAATTTTTTTTAAAACAGAACAATATATGACACAAGGAGGATTCCCACTGGTATCTAAAATTTATTAATGAGAAATTGCAGCCCAGTCAACAGGTCAGTGAAACTAAAAGGTCCAATACCAGAAACAGAGATCTCAAGAGAGTTTTTGTTCCTACTCCTTAATCAAAAAGAGTCAAAGGTTTTTGCTTTTTGTTTTGCTGCTCCTCCTTATCTCTCTGAATAGTTGCTAGGTTCCAATTGGCTCACCAATCAGGTGTTTAAAACTACAATTTTCTTCTATAAATAATGGGCTCTGAGACTGGATTAACCAGAGAGAGAGGAAGAAGTTGATTTGCATCTTATAGATAACACTTTGAAACAGTAAAAGACTGATGCTCGAAAAATATTCTGACAAAGGAAGAAACAAAGTTTTAGACTTCTAAAGCTCATCAGACAGCACCAACACAACTTTTTGGGATGAAAAATCCTATGCTATAAAGCAAAAGCACTACCCAAATTCCTCACTGTTTTTCCTCTCCTACCTTGTGTGCAGAACTTTTTTTTTTTTTTTTTACTATTGTATATAGTTGCTTAATCATATTGCAATAAAAAAATTTTAAAAATTATTTGTTATTGCTCATGGAAAGTCATCTCATTCATGGAGTTGCTAACCTTTTTAGCAACTCATTTCTTCTGACCTATCACAGGAAGCTCCAAGTTGTGTCAATCCCTGATCTGCAGATCTTTAAAAACACAGCATCGAAACAAAAAGCATTGACAAAGCAACCAATTGGATAATGTTTTAACAGCAACCTCTTTCAGAGAAAAGATTGGAAACACTTCTGGGGTTACCCCAATGATAAGACTACAAAGATGACAACAAGAATCAGTTGTTAATATACCAACCAAATTGGTTTATTCTAACAGTAAAAAGTATACAAAGGATAATATTTACACTTAATGACACTTAAGTGGTTCTAATTGATAGACAGAAGCGTTTCCAATCTCTTCTCTGAAAGAGGTTGCAGTCAAAACATTGTAATAATAATAAAAAAAGTTTAATCGTCTGAACAAAATAACTCTTAAAATTACAGACTGTTATAGCTGGTTGTTGCGTAATTATTTCTATACATTTTAGTTCTCTTGAGTAAAACACTCAAGAATTCGGTTTGATGAAGACTGAAAAAGATACTGTCTGAAATGTTATCGAAATAATAAAGATGAATCTATAAGTCTGGAAACTGATATCTAATACACCTTTCAAAACAAGTTTCTACATGGATTTATTGGCTATACTATTATATCAATAATATGAACCAAAAGAATAAATCAACTGATAGAAAACTATTTACTATTGTTTAAGAAAAAATTCACATGCACAGAAAGTTTTGAAACACAAAACCAAATCTTCAAAGTATAGAACACAACCAAGTAAATCTTCCTGAATCTTATTCCAAAAGGATTTATCATTAAAATCAGAGATTGATTCAAGAGATACAATTTTTTGTTTTAGATTATCAACTAGTGTCATAACAAAAAGAAAACTGAAAAAAGCTTTTAGGAATTTGAGTTTTCATTCACATTTCTTATATACCAATTTCTTTGTTTAGCCACTGAATATAAAGTAAAACTTCCAAGCATTTTTAGCTAGATTAAACTCTACAGAGTAATCCATTCAACTCTAATACATCATTTACAAATCTTAGGAAAAATTCTGAAAGGTAGGAAAATGGATCCAACATGAACTTATGGAGAGAGGATTGGTCAGAGTTTAAACACTTATCTTTCTCTACAAAGAAAAGGCATTTCTGAACAAGATAGAATAAAAGAAAAAAGAAACAAGAATTCATCATCAGACTTATGGCTAGATTCAAGAAAATTCTTAACCTCAACTCAATTTATTGAAAAAAAAAAAAAAAAGTTTTTTTTTCTGTTTAATAAAAGTTAAAGGGAATACTCAATGAATTGCTGGAACTCAAAGCTTTACTACACAATACTGGGATCATTTGAACAGTGGAAGAGAAATGCAAGTGAGCCAAGAGTTATTTTGCTATATGATGACATTTATCCTTACACAGCAAATGATCAAGTTCTTCTGTATTCTCTAGATCACCACTGGTTTTACTCCATGTTCTTTATGTAGTTAGCAGTTTTAATAAGTTGAAGATATTGAAAAATTCTCGAATCCATTGAAACATAAGCGAAATTGTTCTTTCATGATGAAATTATACAGTTTAGCTGAAAGGATGATAAGTTCATAAAAAAGTAGGGAAATGATGACTGAATAATGAGTGTTTGAATTTATATGAAAAGATTTTTCTCAAAAATACAAAAAAGTTTTTAGCATCAATTTAATACCTTCTTGATTTAAAGTGTTCACCACAAATATGCCTTTGATTTCCAACTTTAAAAAACATTTCTCTGTATATTTTGAATACACAACATTTTTAAGTAGGAAACACATTGTTGGTATAAAGAATAAATATCAATGAGAAACAATTTGAATACTATAGTTTTAGGTACCAACGATTTGTTATCAAACCAAGAAGTGTTGATGTTAAGTTATCACAAATTAAAAGTTTTGTGTTTTCCTAAATTTTATTAGATCAACAAAAGTCATACACCAAAGCTTAAATATTGTAGAAAACATTTTAAGAGAACTGCTGCCTGAGACATTTTTCAAATTAAAGAGTAACTGTTTCTATATAATTTACAATTTAATCAATGACTAAATCAACCCAAAAAGAGTTTCTGTCAATGTGTAAAGAAATCCCTATGATACATGATTGGCTGATCTGACTATAATGTATCCAAATCCCCATACATTTTCTTCAAACATTCTGATGCATATAAGTAAAAGCAAGTTATAATTAAATAATTCTCATATCTAATGAATCAAAGTAAACCCAATATATTATAAGACTAGCAGGGATACCTGGTGTTGTCCATGTATTATAACAAATTAACACCAGTAATGTTCAAATTTTTTTCTTTTGAATCATAAAAAAGTGTAGGATGGGCAATAATTATCACATTTTAATTTATCATATTTACCCAACCCCTCCGCTCGGCAGGATATGACACAAGGTCAATTTTTTTAAGCGGAGTTTAACAGGTTTGAATTCAAAGTTTTCCTTCTCCTAGACTAGTTGCCTCACCAAGGCTGAAGAAACTAGTCTGCCCTACTATTTACCCAAAGCTGGAGGGAGAATAATTGGATTCATACCTTTCCCAAGGGTATTAGTGCTATGTAAAATGCAATCAGTCCAGGATTTGAACTCGTGTCACCGTGTCCAATTCCTACGACGATAACCATTACACCATGGGCACCTCCTTAACCCAACCCCTCCGCTCGGGAAGGATATGACACATGGTCATTTTTTTTTTTTTAAGCGGAGTTTTAACAGGTTTGAATTCAGAGTTTTCCTTCTCCTAGACTAGTTGCCTCACCAAGGTTGAAGAACCCAGTCTGTCCTACTATTTACCCACAGCTGGAGGGAGAATAATTGGATTCATACCTTTCCCAAGGGTATTAGTGCTATGTGAAATGCAATCAGTCTCGTCCAGGATTTGAACTCGTGTCGCCGTGTCCATTTCCTACAACGATAATGATTACACCACGGGCACCTCCATTTTAATTTATTGTCACTAGTTAACTAAATATATTGTCCATTTCAAATTAACATCAGTAATTGGGGCTTCCAATATGATTTTAATGTTTCTCTCTGATGAACAAGCAATAAAAATAATATCCATAAATTATAAAAAATGAAATATTTACTTTAAAAAATTAGTGTCATATTTTTAAACAGAATATTTAAGAATACAATTATTTCCTCATATTTTAAATTCACATTTTTCTTTTTTAGATATTGGATTAAAAGTGTACTATTTACAATGACAACAACTGCATAATGTACTAAGTTTGTTCTTGTTTTTTCAGTTTCAATTTAATAGTTTTTCAATTTTTAGTAATTTGTTCAAATAGATAAAAAGTTGAAATTTGGAAGTAAGGAAAAAAGTAATAGATGTTATTTCCCAGAAAAATGCTTGTAATTTTTTTTAAAATGATCCTTTGAATATTTCGTATCTATTAAAAACAAATAAACTATGTGTAAATTAAGAAACAATATTTGCAATTGAATTTTTTTTTTTTTTACAATTTATTATTGCAATTAAAAAAATCTTTTCTGTCATTTTTTTAATGTTATTTAATTCAATTTTTGTTATTGTTTATTTTAAAAAATGATTAAAAAATTTTTTTAAAAGTAATGTAAAATCAGCAGCTTGAAACAAACATTAAGTCATGACTGTCTGCTGCCATTAAATATTGATCCCGCTTTTTCTTTCCTTGATGTATTGAGAGAAAAAACAAAATTTCTAATCATACAAATTTAATTCTATTAATTATTCAAATTTTACTTAGCCAAAACGTGTTTATCATTTTACATTTCTGCTTAACGACCTTTTTAATCAATATTAATTCAACTTAATCACTCATTGAAATTACCTTTAAAAAAATGGGATCAAACAGCTTTTGAAATATCTGTTTATTAAAAACAAAAATAATTTTTTTAAATATAATAATTCAATTAATGTTATTGTTTTACATCCAGAAAAATTAGAAAGTTTGCATTGTTTTTGTGTTTTTATGCGTTAAAATGAATTATAATGTTCATACAAATTAGAAAGTTTGCATTGTTTTGAGTTTTTAAGCATAAAATAATGAAGTAAAAAAAAGTTAAAATTCATAAAATCATAAACAGTAAATATACATTATTATATCATTTTATGATAAACAGTCTGATTTGTTCATTTTATAATGTAAACGTATTTTTCTTGTAACTGTGTAAACATTTGAAATG
Organism: Sepioteuthis lessoniana; assembly: GCA_963585895.1. Classification (NCBI taxonomy): domain Eukaryota; kingdom Metazoa; phylum Mollusca; class Cephalopoda; order Myopsida; family Loliginidae; genus Sepioteuthis; species Sepioteuthis lessoniana. The sequence goes on along the minus strand of CAUZXS010001642.1, from coordinate 135,163 downwards.
CAAAAAATGTTATATTTTCTAATGTTGTATTAATTATTTCTAAATTTACAATTTGCTTATACTAACTTTACCATCATAATTCTTTTGCTAAATCCTGCCTTGAAGGATACTGAATCCAAATATATTTGATATTAGAAGTCAAGGGTTGTGGGTTGTTTTTATTTTTTTTTATTCACAACTGGATATACACACGTTTCATGATAGAGAGAGAGAGAAAAAAAAAAAAAAAAAAAAAAAAAAAAAATCAAAATTTTATTGTGAAACTGTGGTTGATTTTATTTCAATGTTTATTTAAATAATTCATAAAATGACTCATCTTTGGTATTTGATTAGACAGCTTTTATATTTATTAAACCATCCTTATAATTTTATGCAGAACTTTAAAAAATTGCTTTTTATTATTTTACTTTGATATTCTTGCCATTTCACTATGCTCTGAAGATAATGTAAACCAATATAAAATAAAATGGAATTTCTTCCAAGTGTGGCTGTGTCAATACTACTGTATGACTGCACCACTTAGATGCTAACAAAGTGTGTAGAGAAAAAGCTAGATGGGAATTACACAAGAATATTATGTGCTGTTTTGAACAAATCCTGGTAGCAACACCTCACAAAATAGCAACTATACAGCCACTTGCCTCCATCTCTCAAACCATCCAAGTAAGACAAACAAGACATGCTGGGTACTACTGGAAAATAAAGACAAACTTATAAGTAATACTCTCTAATGGACTGCTGCACATGATGGCACCAGTGTTGGCTGATCATCAAGGACTTATATCAACTCTGTGCAGACACTGAATGCAATCAGAAGGACCTGCCAAAAGCAATGGATAATAAAGATGGATGGTGAGAGAGAGTCAATGAACTGTCTACACAACTTGATGATTTTTCAAATACTGATTATCTAACATTACTCATTTTGAATAATCTATGCAATTACCATATGTTAATTTGTAGACAGAAATACAAATTCATTATCTTCTGCTAAATTTGGGAGCAATTTTCAAAGTACAGGTCATATTTTTTATTTACACCCTTATCTTATCAAGGGTCATGTAATTGGACTTCTGATATAATATCTAAGTGTCGTGAGACACCAAGTATCACTTTTTTTCTTTTTTTTTTTGCACTGACTAGATAACATTGATATTACCAGGCAATTATTCTATTGTGAACACATGTACTGTTTTTAGAAGCCAAACAGGAAGAGGTTTGTATTGTTAGATTCAGAAGAAAAGTGATCACTGTATATTCATCATTTAAATTTAACATTGGAATTTAAAGAATTACATAAATCATTCATCTAAAAGTAAATGTATAAAGTTGAATGTGAAAACAGGATTGCTCTTATAGCTGTTTTGATGCACACTGAAATTGTGATTAGACAGCTTTTCAGCCATTTGAAACAATTTTTATATCTAAGTAGATAAATAAAAAGAGAATTACTTCAAAAACACTGCAAGTAAATTAAATATATTGACCTTAATAAACTTCAACTTTCCATTAAAGTTTAAAAAAAAATTCTTAAAAGTAACATGTTTTTTTGTTTAAAGAAATAAAAATTTTAAATAAACATACAAAATAGATATGTTATGCATCAATTAAAAAAGACCATTTTTATTACATTAGTAATCGATTAAAAAATGCATTTTTATTTTTATCTCCAAGTAATTCATGTGTTAAAAACCTTAAGTAAATGGATTCTTTCTGGATAAGAGTTAAATTGTTTATAACAAATCTGATAGACAAAAGATTTCTTGTAAGAATTTGAAATAAGTTTACCAATGAAAACAAAATTTCCTTTTGTTATAGACTGTTAAAATATCTTGTATTTTGGCATGTCAAAAACAATATTAAATCAACTTTTGATTTGATATTTAGTAGTACATTACAAAGAAAAAAATGCAATTAACTCTTTTAGTTATAACCTGATATCATAAAATGATAGTTAAAGAAATAGAAAATTACAAAGTTTTTTGTAATCCAGTAAGTTGATTTTTTGTTTTTAAATTCAGTAAATCAGAGACAACAACAAAGGGTTGAGTATTTTAGCCAATTTGATGTTCACATTTAACTGAGGTAGATCATGCTGGTAAAGGAAATAGATGCTTATGATAGAGAATAAAAAAAGAAAAAAAAAAAAAAACAAATGAATGTCAAGTTTTTAGTGTAGAGAAGAAACAACCAGGTAAGGGTACCTAAATTATTTCCATTGATATATGTTTTACTGAGAAATAAAGAAAAGTTTTGGTTCTAAAGGCATTTTATATCTTGTTCTGTTGGATTTTTAATGCTTACCAATCAGGAAAAAAAAAATAGAACCTCACTGAATCAGCTTTAAAAAAAAATAAAAATGAGTATTGTCATGTATATTGACTATATGATAAAAGAAAACTACAAATAATATTCTTATTTGTCCTACAAGTAAAGAAAACAATTTCAATATTGTGTTTTGAAATTCACAATGAACAAACTGCCAGAAAAAAAGAACAGACTTTGAATAAACAAGCTTTTCTAATTTATACTAGAACAAAAGCAGTTAAAAAATAAGTACATGTATACACAACATATCTTTAATCTCTTAAGTAGAGGAATTCATTAAGCTGTGGGTCTAATTTGTTAAAAAGAGAGCTTAAAATATGACAAGTCTATACAAAACCCAGCATGCATTCCCTATTCTTGAGTACTTGTAGCTGAGTAATAAATCTTTCATCCTCAAAATAACTAACAGAAGACTAAAAGTGGACCATTAATACTTGATAGAATGCAAATATTGTGTAAAACCAAACCAAAAGATACAATTTGCTTAATAGAAACCCAATTTGAATAGGGTAGTTATCAATGTGTGTAATCACAAACATTAAAATGAATAAAGTAAAATTGTCATTTCAAGCTTTGCAAACATTAATTGAATAAAATTGTTACATTATATCACATTTGAGTTATAACAGTCTTACTAATATCCCAAATACATAAGTTATCAATGGAATACCTCCATCAAAAGTAGATTTCAGTATTAACTCCTGTTTTGTTCTTGTGTAAATAAATTCCATTTTTGCTATATTTTTCTCAGTTTGTTTAGATATTTAATCCAAATATAGATATAAGTGGAATACTTAAAGTGAGACAAATGTCATTTTACTTATAAACTTTTTTGAAGCATCAGGTTAACATGCAAGACAGACTAAAACATAATTAAAATGAAATTGAGTTACTACTAAAATCCAATAAGAGTTCAACACAAATGCTGAAAAAAATAAATAAATAAATAAAAAAATTTAAAAAAAAAAAAAATTGCATGTCAAATAAATTAGAATTTTTAAAAAAATAAATTTAAAAAATAAATAAATAAATAAAAATTAATTTGAAAAAAAAAAAAAAAAAAAAAAAAAAAAGCATTTTGGTTTTTCAACAATTTTTTCTCAATCCTACCTACTTCTTTTGAAATGACAAAGTATAATTCTTTGGCAAGGAAAACTTGAAATTTTTAGTTTTCTTTCTAAGGAAAAAACAATCCATGACTATTTTGGAATGTATGGAAAGAAAAAATATAATAGAAAAGAAAACCTGTATCTTTCAAGACTTTAAATAAGTGGTCAATGCTGAAGACAATTGTAAGATAGACTTGTAACAAATAATAGAGTACGTGTCACTTCTATCATTGTTTGTAACGCACAGAGTATTGTTAACAAATTTATGATTTTTCATTATCTACCTCGAAACAGACACGGATATTCTTATTTTGACAATATGCTACATTTTATTTTGCTTAACTACAATAAAATAAGTATAAATACAAAAGAATTAAGAAGATTGTTTTAATAGTATTTTTTTTAAGTTCCAATAAGAAATATTGTCATTATTTCATAAATCATTCAGGTATTATTTGAATTTTTGATCACATTTTTGGTTGGCCTTCCATGTCAGTTAATTTTTTAGCAGAACCATTTTTCTTATCCATATTTCAAGTGTAAGGGAAGACAGTGCAGTTTCAGTTGATATTTTGACCTTTTGTTGCCAACTATGAAGATATAATGTATAAAATGTGAATCAATTTCAATACTAAATATTGATTAATCCAGGCTATCATTCAAAAAATTGGTTTCATTCAATTCAAATGAAACCCATTAAAAATATTTGAAATGTTTATAATTGATGTATTGAAGTTTGTTGTAAACTAGAATTTTTTAAATTAGTGTTATACCAAAACATTAATCACTGATCAATAATTATGATTAACCACTCCTTATTTTCTATGCTGAAGTCGACTTGCTAGTCTTTGAAACAATAATCTTAGTTTTTGTTCACTGAAAGCATTGTCCCTAAACACAAATTACACTCTTTGAAAAATTTAGAGTCTAACATAACTCAGTTTAAATAAAACTGCTATAAAATATGAAAATTAGGATTTGAAAAGGTTTCTGCATTTGCTTTAAAAAAATGTAGTGACAAATAATAGAATTAAAAAAAAGGATTTTATTGAATAATCAACAAGGAGGAATTATCTTAAAATAAAAGTATAAATTGAAAAAATTAAAAATAGAAGACATAATTCACGCTGAATCATTCTAATTCTCAGAATCCAAAAGAGCTGTAACAAATCATGTATCCCTTCTATCCTTGTGTGTGTCACAGAATTGCCATAAATTCAATGTTTATTTTAAAATCAAAAGAAAATAAATTAGCTAATCTTTCCTATGATTATATATTTATAGCATAAGAAATTCAAACTAGTTAAATTTTTAGCATCTATCAATATGGTAAGTACTGATAATTCTTGAATCCAATACAAACACTAATCCTCAAAGGTGACAATTTACATCAACACATTACTTAAAGCAAAAATATAACATAAGGTTGGTTTAGTGTGAGGTGCTCCACAGGAAGTAACCCTCTGGAAGGAGAAGCAAAAATTCTGTTCCATTGGCATTGTTCATGAGGAGTGCTAGGCAATCAACCCAGCTCTTTCTCCTCTTAGGGAAGGGAGCAGGTGCTACCTAGGAGAAAGGGCCCCAGGCACATGAGCTGTTAATTTTGTTGATCACCACCTAGCACAGATGTAGGTGACAGAACCAGTCAACACTTCACACCAAAATCCATGTTAAGACTCCAGTGTGAATTTTACATACCTGTAGTCCCCACCACAACCAATATCATGCAAATATATCAACAATGCCATCGATGCTGATCAACCTCTCTAAACATCTAGTTACAAAAGGGACACAATTCTTATCTTGGAAACAGCATTAATTAAGTTAAAAGAAGTCATCCAAACCCTTGCTTTTTTTTTTAATAAAACTTTAAGCTTTTCTGGTCTATACAGTTTATATCTTAACATGCTAGTTTAAGTTATACAATTCATTTGCTGGTGTTCTGACTGCATCTAGTCATTCTTTTAGATTTCTATTAAAATGCATATACTGATCAACTATTTCTCATCTACAATCAGAGTAGAATAAACTGCATCAAACTGATTCTTGTCAGTTATTGTCTGAATTGGACAAACTTCCTTGACTTCATTAGGAAATATCTTACTGATAATAGCCTTAAATAAATAACCCCTCTTCTTGCCCTCTATCAATGCCATTGTGCTCCTTTTGACATGTTTAATCATTTTGGATTGCCAGAACAATGGTGCACATTTCCCATTGCTGCCAATAAAAAAAAAAAAAATACAATGAAACTGCCTTGAGAACCAGTCTCTTAAATTGGAGAAAAAAAGCATCACTGAAGCAGACTAATCTACCCTTAGCTCTATCCCCACACCAATTTTTGGGAAGGAGTTTTAAATTTTTCAGATTTCAGATATCCTATGATTTTGTTTACTCTCACAATTTTTAAAAACTGACCTTATGTTGCATTCTACTTGTGCAGAAGGATTGGGTAAATACATACTCTAACACAGTGTTCATTGGTAGCATTTTTAATAACACTAACTTGGCAAGTCTGGTCTGATTTGACTGGATACCCATCTAAGTTGACTAATTGAGGTTTTGAAACTCTTTACTAGCCAAAAGGTCGATTCTTTTAATCCCAATTCATAAATATAGGAGATGATTTTTTAATGATGCAAGAAGATTCCTGCTTTCAGATCCAGATAGCAAAATATATCTGATTCTTCCTTTCTAATTTTCTCTTTAGATGGTGCTCAAATATTTTTGAGCCACAAAATATGAAGTCATTTATATGAGCTACTCATGCATCATGGGTAGAATTTGCATGCGTTTTGGAGTACATGTACATAGAGATTAATTAGAATCAATAGGAGTAAAGCTAACTCGAAGGTGCCAGATCCTTGTAGTATCTCTAAGGTCATAGACTGTGGTGTTCAATTTGTATAATTTATCAGTACATACTTCCTTGCAAAAATACAGAGCACACATCTAGGCTCTTAACCTTCCATTCTTTTGACATGGATTGTTAAAAGTAGTCTTATTTTCTTGAATACAAGTCAGTGAATCCTTACAGAGTTCATTAGTATCCTTTTCTTCCAATCTTGCCATCAAGTAACATTTTATCAATTTTGGTACATCTACCTATCTTTTTGTATTTACCCATTGAGCAGATATTTGTCCATTATTATTTAATTCAATGTAAACTTTGTCTCATTTCCACTTTTCCTTTATTTTAGCCTCTAATAAGGATGGCTCATAAAAGACAGACTCAAAAAAAAAAAAAAAAAAAAAAAAAAAAAACCTTTAAATGCTGCCTCTGTGTAAACACTTTTGCAATGACCACTTTGTGGGTGGTCTGTCACTGTGCCATGAGTTTTAAATCTGTATACTCAGCTTTTTATCATGTTCGTACTTGGACAATTCTTCACATTTAAATGGGTGACACTATTTTCCTTCAGATGAAATAGATATGTCAGTTGAATAGTAAAATTCTATTTTAGTTTATTTTTTCAAACTGTAACTTGACTTTTTCCATTTCCTAAGATTACTTATAATATCTGACAAATATAAAAAATTAAATCAAAAACAAGAAAGTAATGACTTTTTGTGTCAGTTTTTTGTGGATCACTTTGTACTTCTTTATTGTCATCATTTATCAATATCAAGAGAATTTCTTCCTCCTGGTATTTCTAGATTTTCAGTTTCTCTCAATGCTTTCAAATGATCCATCCAAAACATTTTGCATATTAATCCACCATTTATTAATTCCAGTAGATTTAACATCTATTCCATTCTTGGGAGTGCTACTTTATACAATACCCTACTGTATGCTAATTTGGGTTCCATCTCTAGCAGTTAACTACTAGTTCAGGAAACATCTGCTATAAGAGTCTCTTTGGTTTGTCAATTAAGGTCTTCAGCAGATTAATCAATGTCATTTCTTTTGGATAATTCACAAGTTGCTTCATTTGAATAGCCCATCTTCTCATTGGCATCTTACAAATTTTGATCCACTGAAACTCCTATCTCATGAATCTACTTCTCTAAGACTACCTGATGTTATATTAGAGTCTACCCTGACATAAGTGAGACATACATTTTTTCTTGCAGGTTGTACATAGCACAGATTTAATCTTAAGTACTTTCCCCTATGTTTAATAAAAATTATTTGCTTTCTTTCCCTATAACACCAGGTGCCCGTGGTGTAGTCGTTATTGTCGTAGGAAATGGACACGGCGACACGAGTTCAAATCCTGGACGAGACTGATCGCATTTCACATAGCACTAATACCCTTGCGAAAGGTATGAATCCAATTATTCTCCCTCCAGCTATGGGTAAATAGTAGGGCAGACTAGGTTCTTCAGCCTTGATTAGGCAACTAGTCTAGGAGAAGGAAAACTGAATTCAAACCTGTTAGACTCCGCTTAAAAATTGACCTTGTGTCATATCCTGCCCGAGTGGAGGGGTTGGTAAATAGTATAACACCAGATCCTCTCCATCTTTTGGGTTTTTTTCCTTCTTATAAAACAATAGTATAAAAATTTGGGTTAAACCAAAAAACCAGTTGATTTGGAGAATACCAAAAAACATACTTCAATGAATTCTTTACACTGACTTCAGTCAACTTTTTATAATCTCATCCATCATCATCTCACTAATGATGTTATGCTTTTCTGAGATTCCATTAGACCATGGACTTTCAGCAACTCTGAAATTTCTCTGGAAAGAGAATTGTTACTTAAGAAACATGTGAGGACATTAAAGAGATCCAATATTTGAATGTTTTGTCTATAATTTTTTCATGTTCTTTTGATTTCAAAGGGCTGCTGTGCTAAATCTTGTGGCATATTCAATGAAAAGGAAAACTTTATCATCCTTTATATCTAATACAACATACTCATTGAATTCCTTTGTTTAAAAAAAAATCCACATCTGATAATTGGTTTCCTCTATCTTTTGCTTATAGTGCAATTATTTCCTATTTTGCTACTCAATTAGCTCTGGGTCATTAATATCAGCAATAATGTTTTTCATTTATACCATGCCCTAATTGTAAATTAATCTTTTTAGCTTATTTTCTTTTCATTTTAACACTTTGAAGTCCATCTATCAGCAATACACTAACAAGAGTTCAGATCTGTTTTAACTAAAGGAACTTCATAATAACCACTAGATATAAAAATTACTTTTCATCAGGTCTTGATCTATAACTTTCAGGAGCTGTCTAGTTTATTCTTCTCATTAAAAGAATTTCCCGTTCTTGAAAAATTATGTGAAGATAAGCTAGATCCACAAAATTGTTATTTTCTATTATAATACACCACTTGTACTGTCAACAGATGGTCTACTTGGGTACAAGTTATCATGAGAAGTAATATATTTGTGTTTCAACATATGTCAGGTTCTACTTAACATGTTATGTCATTATGTATGGGAGAATTTCCATAGTTTGTCTCATCAAATATTGCTTTCAGCTGTTCAATATTTTTGTCATGCCACCAACTGTGGCCCTGCCTATTATCTACTGGCTTTTTGAAATGCTTGTACTTTTTAAGAGCCTAAAAGCCAGTGTTCCATCTGCAACTATCATATTGTAATTTACAGTTTCAAAGTCATTGATGAAATCAATGATTGTCATACTCAGGGGTCTTTGAAAAATTTTCAAATTTCTCATTGGCCAAAAATGCTGACTTTCTTTAAGTCAGTTCTGCTTTGATCCCAGCACAACATCTAGCTTCTCTATCCAACAAAATATAATGCTGGTCCTCTGCATCCATGATTCCAAATCTTTCATACATTGCCAAAGTTCAATGCCATTGAGCTATTCCCCAAACTCTTTCTCAACACCAAGATGGAGGAGGGTAATATTTAAACTTTTAGAAGCCATTTAAGGAAAGTGGGAGAAATCAAAATGCTACCAAATGTTAGTCCTCCAAGGTAACAGTTAACACCAATGTTAAGACTCCAGTGTGAACATTATATACCTGTGGTCCTCACCCCAGATCAGATAGGATCAATTAATGGATCAGTAGAACCACTACCATGAAAAGATATATATCAATAGTGCCATCCATGCTGAACAAACACTTTAAACATCCAGTTATAAAAAGCACAACTCTTATCTCAGAAACAGCATTGAGCAAGTTAAAGGAATAAGTGCATTGTCGATATTTTCCATAGAAGTTGGAGAGTACCTAATTGTGTAATTGGTAAAGAAAATGAATTCATCACAAGAACTTAGAAAGAAAAATTGTATAGTTCTCAAAGAGCTAAGAGTACTGAACTATAGGTTTTCAATTTGAGTCAACCAGCTATTTAATGCAAATTTAGAGGATTTGAGTTCACAATCTAGGATAGCTTAACAAAAAAGATTTTATTAAACAAGTTGGATCTGCTATACTACAGCATGTTTATGGAGTTGCCATCAACTTATTTTACTAGAATCTAGATATTTTTATGAAGAAGACAACTTTATGAGGTAAAGTGATGTCTTACACCAATGCTCACCATTTTTATATTTTTAAAAAGTGAAACCTAGTTGTTACTTCAAAGTTTAAACATTTGGAACAATTATAAATTAGTGGTCAAAATAAAGCCTTTTATTACAGTATTAACAAAAGGATTCATTTACATATTAACATGAATTTAGAAAGAAAACATTTAGTTTTTATGCTATTATTCAGTGAATGGTATGACCAAATGTATATCTATTTAGCAGTTAAGTAAACTACAAGCATTTGAAATTAATATACTCAAAGTTTCTAATGGAATAAAAAACTTTGAATGAAACCATTGCTGGTTGAAATTCATGCAAAGATTTGAGTTTAGAAAAAAAAAAAAAAAAAAAAAAAAGAAGAGGTGGGTGGTCTGATCACTGTGTTTTAGAAAGTAGAGTGGACAAAATGAATTTTATTGAAAAGAATTGTGTACCTAAAGAGTTGGGAATTCTCATATACCATCTCAAAAAATTAAGTTTTCTCAACCTTTCTGTCACCTTATGTAAAGATGATGGATTGGAAGAAAAAAATCTTTTCAAGCAGGACTTGGGCTGGAGTGCTTCTGGATACCAGATAAACATCTCTGGAAGACTTAAGTTTCTCACAGGATGGCAAATATATACCTATTATTTTGGAGATCGTCTCCAAAAGAGAACTATGAAGTGCTGTTCATTGTTTCAATAGACATCTCTGCTTAGATGAAAACATATCTGCTATCATCCATTTTTACATAGATTGATACTTGTGATAAAATTAGTGTACAATGGTTTTAGTGATGAATCAACTCATGAGCAACAATTACCAATACTGGCATACTTATAATACTATGGCATATTCTCAATTCATTAACATTTATGAAATCTAATGAATAATGTATATTCATTAAAACAATTCTGTTCTAACATAAAAGAAAAAACAATTTAGTGAATAGGCACAATACACTTATGTAATGTTACAAAACAATTATCTACCCTTGACTGATCTATCACACACAAAAAAAAAAAAAAAAAAAAAAAAAAAAAAAGGTGTCATGTGAAATATAAGTTGTTATGCCAGTTGGTATCAATGTTTTGAAACAACTGCATATCTTTTCTAGACTAGCATTTCTCTCACCTTTCATGACTTAGCTGTACATCATATGATTGGTATAGCCTAAGCCAATTTACAAGCGAGACCTCTACTTCTCTTTCCTGTATCTTCTAACATGCATTTGATCACTGCATGAACAAACTAGGTATAATTCTAGTTTCTGTAAATATAGAGGAAGTTTTTTTTTTTCATACATGTCCTTGTCTTAACTAATGTACAGTTGCTAAAATGTATCAATCTTTTTTTCCACTGGTGGAAAGCATTTCCCATTATGGACATTTCCGCACACACTTTAGCAAAGACATTTATTGCTGGATGGTTATTCTGTTTTGGTATCCCAGCAGTCATTACCACAAACAGGAGGCAATTTGATTTTTTGGTGTTTAATGGTATATCAATCCTTGTGGGTTATTTCATGCTAAATGTTGTTTTTATGATTTGTAAGGGAACAGTTTGTAGGTAAATTTTTGTTTTTAAACAAATTGTCAGAGTGGAAAACAAGGCAATAGGAATCTGATTTATTCTATTAATAAAATTGAGGTAGTAAGAGATTCCACACTATTTTTAAACAAATAACATAATGGAAATGTTTCCCTGCAGTTTGAAGTTAGCCCGGAGAACACTGTTGAACTAGTCTAATTGGGCACCTTCCCTTCCTTCTGGAGCACCAGTAAAAGATGAAGTTCAAATGATCATCTGACAAGTGTATGGCACCATGCTCAAAATTCTTGGATAACTTTTCTTCCAGACTCCACAGAAAATCACTTCCTTTGTTGTCTTATAGCCAGGATAATGAACTTAAAACTCTCCTGGTTGGAGTAAATAAGGCATACTCTGAAACTTTTAGACTATTGTTGACATGTTTTTGTATGCAACTCCGCAGCCAACTTCAAGATTCTCAAAAATCGTTGCAAGTTCTTTGTTCAAAATGTAAACTAGAATATCTCTTTGGACAGGCTGAAGATTGCCTTTTTTGGATGCTACACAGCTTGATGTGGACACTCCAAAGATCTCTATCCCATGTCATCCTGGATATACCAAAATAGACTGTGACAAGGTCTGGTTAAATGGTCTAAATGTGTAGTGTGTTAATGTTTTACCAATTCAGTCATATGTGTCTCAACTTTGTCCATTATTGCAGTCTTAAATTTACCAAGAATTTTTTCTTTTCTTCACCATTTGTGAATGGAGTCTTTGTAGCTGTTTACTGAGTTCATGCATTGTTTACGAATTTTGAGATGTTTTCAATTTCAAGCACATAAACATGCTATTCTATATCTTGGTGCCTTTGATTTTCAATGGCAGTTTTTGTTTTTTTATTTTTAAACTTGTTTGGTGGGAGAGGCATCTGTAATTTATACAAATGTCAAAGGGTAAGAAATGATGTGACAGCCGGGTATAATGTGCAAACTGTAAATCACCTCACCAGTTGGTGCCAATGTCTTGAAATAATTGTAGTTTCTTCTAGCCCTCTCTCATGGTTGAGGCCACATCACCTCACAAAAAAAAAAAAAAAAAAAAAAAAAAGTATCCATACAGTCTAATATGCATTTGATTAATTTATATATTCGTTTAGTTCTAGTTTCTCTCAATATGTAAATTGAGTGTTTTCCCTCAAATATATACATGTCCATTCAGCAACGTACAGTGTTATATCACTGGGATAGTAAGATACAACATCCATTCCAACAATCAAATCAAAAGGACCATGAATTCTAAAAGCTGACAAGTAGGCAGAATTTGCAAACCTAAATGACCATTACAAAACTTAAATCTGATAATTTTTAATCATATACATATAACAGATGTTTGCATCCCATTATGAAAGTGGTTGTTTTCTCTAACAACTGCAAATTCCTTGTAAATTTCAACCAACGAAAATCATAGTAAAATGGTAAAGTTAGAAATGCAAAATTAAAAAAAAAAAATTAAAAAAAAAAAATAATAAAAATAGTAAGAACATGAACAGGGAAAGTACTAGATAATAAATTGCAATGAGAGTGTGTGTATGAGAAATTTGACCGCTTCTCAATCAATTTTACGTTGAAATGCAACAGATGTAAAGAAGCGAGTAAAAAGCACCGAGAAATTTGAAATTAAGTCGAAGAAACTAACAGGAAATTCCTTCTGGTTATCCATAACAATGTAGGGTTCAAAAGTGAAAATCAGTTCGTGGTGATTTCTTAATTGCTATTTTACAATAGTAAATAGGCTTCACAAGCTGTCTATCGAGAAGACGAAGAAAAGTTTTCAACCAGAGAGAAGAAAATTTAAAATTCCCGTGTTATTTATTTTCAGTTAAGAGGAATTAAGTTTCATTCCAGTTGTCGGTTTTCAAATTTATGTAGCCTTTGCATTATGAACAGTACGCACGCGTTAAAATAAGATTTTTTAATGTTAATCAATGTTTGTTTGTTTGTTTTTTTAACCTTCAACCTACCGGTGCCCATTACATAAAGAAAAAGACGAAACAAAAAGAAAAAAAAAAAAAAAACCCCAAAAAACAATTGAAATACGTATACTGTCATGCACATTCAGTCAATGGATGTGCAAAATAGTGATTTTATTTATCTGAAAAAAAAAAAAAAAAAAAAAAAAAAAAAATTTAAAAAAAAGTTAAAACTTACAAAATATAAAGTGCCGCAAGTACAAAGATTAAGGCAAGTTTATAATTCAATAAAAAGGTTATATTTGAGCAAGGGTGAAGTGAATTGGTAAACTGAACTAGAATTTTATCAGGATAACAATGAAGTGGAGCAGCTAGTAAACGAGTCAGGAGGATAGAATTTTGAAGGGAATTTCCATTAACAAGTCATTTTAACCAGAAAATTAAGAAATGAAACAAGATTCTTCATTGTTCCATTAGATTGAAGATTTTGCTTAGGTCACTAAAGAAGTTTCCAATCCGATTTTTTTGTCACAAATTCAACTTCGTTATTCGTCAATAATGCTTATTTCCTTATGTCATTAAAATGAATGCCTAGTCTTGTAATAATAAATATTTGTTAATTTCATTTCACGCATTAAAAAAATTACGAAGTTTTCCCAAGTACAGTTCAATTTGTAAGAAAAATAAATATTGTACAAGACTTAGGAGATTATAGTAAATGAGATACTGATAAAACAGCTATAAAAACAAGTTAAAATAATTCCAAGACTAATATTGTTTCCAAGTGTTTGCACAACATCTTGCCTGGGTTTATATCGTAAACACATCGAAAGCGTTAAAGACATAACAATATTAGTAATAAGTGAAGAATTTTAAAAATGACTAAAGTTGATCTTTCATAAAATGTAAGGCACAAGTGAGCTGCTGTGGTCCTGTTCGTTACCCACAAAAAAGGACAGATAACTCGTGTATGTGTATGACGAAAAATCAGAGATCATTTCGCCATTGTATTTATGTAGTAGACAGGACCCCCACCCCACTCAGTCTTAATTATAAAAAAAAATTTAAATCCAAAAATCAGATTTGATAAATTTCCTGGGTAGAAGTTGTACTGAATGCAAAGCAAGCAAAATTACATGCGAATAACTATTTCTGGGTTTTTATCGAGTGGGACCACACCTGCTTACTTGTACCAAATGTAAGACGTGCAACGCAAAAAGGTAAAATAAATAGATAAATAAGTAAAACCAAAAATCAATCTTATTCCTTAAATAAATAAAGAAATAAGATTTTTAGATACTAAGCTTTTAAAAGATTAACTTTTTTTTAGATTTTTCTCTTATTAAAATTTAAAACGGTTTTTATATTTATTCATTTTTTTTTTACAATATTGATTTTGTTGAAGAAATAATTTTCATAAAATAAAGTAAAAAGTATGATCGCAATAAGGCATGGTAAAGGAAACTGACATGGTAAACATTTTCCGTACGAAGGCGAATAAAGGCAAATGGATAGTTTTGTTTTTCCCCACTCAACCCCTTTTACACAATATTTTAAGAGGTCATTATTGAATAAAGAACGTCGCAATACATTTTTTAATTTAATAATAAATGGACAAGTGTAAAGTCCTTGACCAATCCTTGTCAATATCGTACATCCTGGAAATTTTAAACAATTTAAATTCAGCTTGGCTGGATTATCTACGTAAGTAACAAAACAATAGAGCTTTGAAATTTTCACGAGTCGTTCAAGGATTTACAAAAATTTCAAATTTGCAGGTACATTCAGTTTTTATGTGAAATAAACGGAGTTTATCATTTACATTTAAAAAGAAAATGATACACTCCATCTAGACATAACGAGACAAAAAAGATTTGACATTTTTTTTTCGAATGTAAAATTCAAAGTAATCTAAAAGTATCTTCAACGTTTAAATTTTACATATTAAAATGAGTTAAACAACAACAAAGTATTTATATTTCCTTGAATATTCGTAAGATGGTCGAGAGGTAATTTTTACTAAAATTAGAGAGCCCTTAAAAAGTACTTACAAATGCCAATGAACTGATCTAATAAAAATTATTTTACATCAACATTAATTCATTGTTATGTTTTATTCAAATATTTTTCACAAAGCACAAACAAATGTACTTTTTCACAAACAAAATCTCTACAAAAATAAATTAAGTATTTTAATCCAGAGTTCACATTGCGGTTAGCACAAATCACAAGTTAAAAGATTTTTACAACTTAAGAATCGGGTAAATTTTTACACACACACACACACACACAACGGTATCACTCAGTACATCCCCCCCTCACTATGTTAAAATAAGTCAATCTGCCTAAATACAGATTCTGATTGAAAGAAATAAAACAAAAACTGTTAGAAAAGCTGATAAATTTTCTGCTCCAACAGTATCAATTAATCCTATACCCAATTACACTCTTACTACAACAATAAGTCAGACGAAAAGGTGATAGAGTTGAATTATATTAATAAATGCAAAACAAAGATTGTTATTCACTTTTGTTATCAATTGTGATTTATTAATTGCAAAAAGGTTAGGAAATCCCACCCCCACAAAAAAAAAAAAAAAAAAAAAGGTTCCTCCATTTCTAAACTTTTTATGTAGTGACGATGACAGTTATGACGAAAAGCTTTTTTTCCTCCCCACCCTCCGCCGAATCAGCTGGGTTACATTTTCTATTTGACTGCTACAATTCATTCGCCCACTTTTTATATAAAAAAAAAAAACGAACAGATTTACATTCCAATCATTTTGGAAAATTAGAACCCACAAGAGTCTTCTTAAAGAGGAAGGAAGAGTTCCTGTGACGATTTATTTGATCGCCCGCCTCTATAAAAAAAAAAAAAAAAAAAAAAAATTTTAAACTCCAGTTACATTTGCTACAGTTAAATAACAATATGTTAGATTAAATATAAAATGACATGACAATACAAAGAAAAGAAAAAGTTCAGTAAATTATTACATTACTATCCACCCGGTAAAGTTTGCAGATATTAATCATCATAACATTTATAATTAAAAACTAGTCGAAAGATTCGGCTGCTGGTTGTTCTTGTTAAGGAATCGAAGAGTTTTAAATCTAAGTTGGAAGAAAGATGTTTTTATTTTAATTAAAAAAAAAAAAAAAATTAAAAAAAAAGTTTTCCTCGGAGTTAAAAAAAAAAAAAAAAAAAAAAAAAAAAAAAAAAAAGCGTCTATCCATTAGACATAGAGAGATCCGTAAAATATTTTAGGGAGACAATATTAAAAACAAGACTGAACAAGATCTTTGAACACAAAAAATAAAATAAATTTTAAAACTTGCGAGGACAAAAATATGTAGTTATTCTTTCTCGAAACAGTCTACCGCCGGCAATTGTTCACGCATATTTCTCCCCAGTTTAAGTTAGTTTAAGTACAATTGTAGGATTTTTTTTTTTTTTTTTTTTTTTGTTATGAAGAGATCGACCACGTCAATGACACTGTGGCAAGAAAAATAATAGACCAACTTTTTTATTTCTTTTTCAACTTTTAATAAGTTGACTAGAATAGGGACTGGGAATTAAAGCTGAAAGGAAAAAAAACTTGAATACGTCAGTCAGTAGTTTCATATGGTTTCTGTCTTTTCTCTAGAAGCTTGGTGTAATTTAAATAAAGAAAAATTAACAAGTTATGAATTTATAGTACACTAAATCATACTTACGGGTATTTGGACATCTAAGAAACAATCTTCATCAGACAATTCTTCTTCTTCAGCCTCGGGGGCATCTAGGTCGATGTCAAAGACACCGGCCGTAATTTGGTTACTCATCCCGGTACCGTGATGATGATGAGTACTCGACGGAACAGTGATAAAATCCTCCTCCGACTCCAGTTTGACAAAATTTTTATTTTATTAAACTTTCACGTCTACCTCCTTTTCACCTTCCTCAGAATTGACGGTGGAAAATCGTCAAGACATGACAATATAGATGAAATATCTTATTATATACATACATAAGTCCGAACTGTGAGTACACCGCAGTCTCTTTCCCTGCGTTTTTCGCCGGAGCAGGGATTCCTTCTGACGTCAAGAGTCACGTGCACTTCCGTCTACACAACTCGCCCAATCGGGGGCGTTCTTTATTTGCATGGTTTCCTCCTTGATTAATAAGAAAGTGCGTAATATTTGAAATAAAAAAGATCGAAAGGGGTTGTTTTGTATGTTATTTATTTTAATAAAAGAAAGATGTTTTTTTAGAGAAAAGGTTAATTTATCTTTTTTTTTTTTAGATTAACACAAAGTGAATACAATTTAGAATTAGTTGATGTGTTGAGTTTTTTATATTTATTTGTTTCATTTTTATTTCTAAGTTAATGGGTTTTCCTTTGGTGTGAGAGTTCTTATAAATGGAAAATTATCAATGAAAATAATACAATGCAGTTGAATTGATAAAATAAGCACTTTATATTGTTTCGACAATTTTGAACGTCAAACGTATTACAAGTTCAACTTTATTTTCCTCGTCATCAGTGATAGACATTTAACAACTTTTTAATCATTTTTCAAGATAATATCAACTTTAAAAATCAATAAAATAAAACGCTTCACCCAAGTTTGTTGTCACTTCTCAAATTTCTGAATGTTAAACAACTGTGAAATAATTTTTTTTATCTTATTTCATATTGCAAGTACATTTATAAATTAACAACATTTGAATTTTGACATTAATTTTTTTCTAACCAATCAAACAAGAAATATGACAATCCATGTTGGCTGGAATAATATTTAGCAATACTCCTGGTAGCAGAGATATAGGCTTTTTCCACAAATTACTTTTATTTCCAAATTTTGAATCAATACAAATTCAAATTTTTGGAAGCATAAAGCCCCAAGCTTTTGTGGGGGAGGGGAAGGGGAGTAGTTATGCAGGACTATGTTATCTAAGGGGCCCTAGCTAGCCACAATCGCTGACCCAATCACACAATACAATAAACGCAGTCATTCTTCGCCAAGCACGCTGCAACCACCAAAATACCACACTTGCTCCGTCATTATCATCATTATCATGTCGCGCCATCTGCACGGATCTCCCTGAACTTCTCCCGCCACCCTTCTCTATCGTCCATAGGGCTTCAAGGCTACACCCTGTATCGGCACAGAGCTGTTGTATGTAGGCTCTAGCTGGTCGTCTTGCCTTTGCTCGTCCATGTGAAGGGGTCAACAGGAGTACGCCACTTATGAGTTCGTCCCTACTTCTCCAGCAGTGTCCCACATGTCTGATTCGTCTAACTTGGATAGTTTTCGTGATGGGTAGTAAGTGACTGTACAGCAGCTGCTTTGTGGTGTGCTGCCTCTAGGACTTGTTCAATATTGCTCGCAGCATTCTTGTGTAATTGCCGTCAAGCTTTTTCTCCATACGTTTATTTAGCGTCCATGTAGTGCATCCATACAGCAGTATCGACACGACCGCTGCTTGAAAAAAACTGCGTTTCATGTGAACGATCAGGTCTGATTTCCATATGACCGATAGCCTATCGTAGCTGTCCATGCCTTTGCAAGTCGCGTGTTGATGTCAGTCTCGGTTGAGGAAACACTGCTTCCGAGGTAGGTGAACTTGTCTACTAGTTTCAGAGAACTACTATTTTGTGTGGAGATGTCGCCTCTTTGATTAAAGCACATATATTCCGTCTTGTGTGCATTGACATGGAGGTCTATGCATGCAGCAAAATAAAAAAAGACTACTTAAAAACCCCGGGTGAAAATGCATGATTTTATTTACAAAGATGATATATGAACAATAAATGAATATCATGGGGATAACAGAAAAAAATAAAATAAAAAGAAATAAAATAAAACCAAGGAAAAATTCCCCGTTTGGTTACCCTCCCATCCTCCTGTTATATCAAGCGTATGTTTGCAAGGAAAGGACAAAACACAGATTTGCAAATCAAACAAGAAAACAAGTGAAAAATTTAGCAATTATATTAACAAACAAGAAACAAAAGGTTCAAACAATTTTTTAGTGAATATAAGAATGTCTGTGAAATTAAAAAAGAAAATGTTCGTAGTTGTATTGATAGGAATGAGTTAGATTTAGGAAATTTGATGTGTGTTTAATGGTAATGAAAATCAAGAAATAAAATGTTCCAATATTTATGTTGGTAGGGGTGATTCACAGACTTACGCGGTCAACCAAAGTTTATGTCGACAAGGAAGGAGAAACTTCGGCGTTGAAAAGGAGGAATGTAGATGGAGTGGTGATTCTCGAGTCATGCGGCTTCCATCAAAGGCCGCAGTAATAAGATTAAGACGAATTTTATGTGATGTTGAATGTTGCAGGCGTCGCGGTCGATGTTTTCTCTCGAGGTCTCGGATTTATTTCCAAAGATATATACAAAAAAATTTGGGGGGATCATGAAGCCCCAATGTTTTTGTGAGGGAGGGGAAGGGGAGCGATCATGCTAGACTATATTGTCTAAGGAGCCCAAGCTAGCTTTATTCGCCGACCCAGACTCACAATACAATAAGACAGACATACATCGATATGCGCGCTGCATTCACCAAAAAACCGCATTCGCTCTATGAGAATATACTTAAAACCCATATGAAATGAATTTACAATAAAAACATATTTACAGAAATGATAATGATGGGGAGGAGAGAAAACCCCAAAGAATACATTGGTAAAACAAGGATAAAACCCCATTTGGTTACCCTCTCTTCCCCCCGTCTATGTTTTCCGGTATCCACAAGGACCAAAAACAAGCTGAACTATCCCTATATGTTGAGTGGGTCTAAGTTAATGGGATAAAAGAAACGCAGGGAAGGGTGCGACAAGAAATAGGTAGCATGGATAACAGTAGTGAGTGCAAGATCTTCAGAAAAACGGGGTGGAGGAGAGTTGTGGAGATAAAAAGAATTGGAGGAAAGAGGGATCTTGAATACTAATAACTAGATAGCAGAGCCAATGACAAACATCGTACTAGGGGACAAAAAGGTGGAAAAAACCTACTTACCGGAGGTGGGGTCCCGAAGGACCCGGACCATCGTCATCATGCACAGGAATAGGAGGGAAGGATGATTCCAACGTTGACTCCTTTCATACGACCAGACTCGCGGGTGAACGGTGTGACACCCTTAGGCTTACGGTGGCCTTCGGCTTCGGAATCGGTCTCCAGGCGATGACGTTGAGAGCAGACCTGTCTATGGACCATCGACTTTCGATCCCTCCAAAGTAATTTGGGGAGAGTTGTATTAGCGCCAGTCGGTGAACCTTAGGCATGGGAAGTACGGACAACCAGTAAAGAATCAGAGGGAAGATGTACACGGCGCACACTTCCACCGGCCCTTTAAGGACAAACGCCTTCGAAGCAGGTACCCACCTGTGCTTCTACCTTGGCCCGTACTTCCAACCAATTTCGCTCTAGCTGGAGGCCGGGCTCGAACTACATCCCAAGGATGCGGACAGGTCCGTCAATCCAGTAGAATTATCCTGGCTGGAGAACACTACCCCTCCAAGAACCCAGCCGTAGACCTTCGCTCTTATCAAAATTGATCTTGGCACCTGCTACTTCTTCGTACCTCTTAACTGCCTTCTTCACAGCCTTTATGTCTGATCGGCGGGACACAAAGACAGTGATATCATCTGCGTACGCAGAGACCATCGCACTGATACAGCCAGCAAAAAGGACTCCGCGCAGGCCTGGATTTGCCGTCCCATCTCTAAGCCTACGGAGCAGGGGCGCCAAAGCAAGGACATAGAGAAGAAGCAACAGGGGCCAACCCTACTGGACCGACCGCTCGAGTGTGAACGTCTCCGAATGCTCCCCGTTCACCTGCACCACCGCGTGAGGGTTGAGGTAAAACATACTGATCCATTTGCGGAACTCCGGTTTGAATCCGGCGGTCTCCAAAACCGTCGCCAAAAAACCGATGGTCAACCCTATAAAAGGCCTTGGGCTGATCCAAATTGATCAACGCGGCTTCAGTGCCGTCTTCTATACCCTCTAGGACCTCGTGTACCAGATGCAAGTTATCTTGGATCGAGCTTCCATTCACGGGGTAGTTCTGCTCAGGTCCGATCAGATTGCTGATGACAAGCTGCGAGCGTTTCGCTAAGACCTGGGCCAAATCTCTGTGTTTAGCAGAGTTATGGGCCTGTAATCATCTAAGTCCTCCCAAACACGCCTGCCACCTTTCTTCAGTAATGTGATCACACCCTTGGTAATGTGTAAACCAATGGTTGAATACATCCGTCAGAAGAGGGACAAACATGTGCGACCTCCTTCGTTGGACAAACCATCCAGTCCTGGTAACTTGTTGAGGCTGACCTGATTTAATGCATCACAGACTTCATATTCAGTCACAAACTACGTATCCCTTGTAGTGCTCGCTAGCCTCACGCTCAATGTCTCGTCTAGCTAAATCTATGGCTAGGGAATCTCTCCTCCAACGCACGGGAAAGCTTATCTAAAGATTTTCACACCTTGGTCCTATCTAAGTTGTGCAAGCGACTGTACTAGATGATGTAATCTCTAATCCTATGTTTAAGAGATTCCCCACCACCTATTCCCGGTAACCGCCCCATCTAACGCCCGCTGAATTAGAGATTCCAGCCGGTCTCGGAAGTCCCGTATCTCCAGTAAGGCGGTATTGAACTTACAGAAGCCGGCCAGGCTAGGTCTATTTGCTAACCGCACACTGACCCTAATAAGTCCATGATCAGTCTGCCCTACATAGTGGAACGTGGGACACCTAACAAAATCTGTGTCAGCTCTTTTAACTAACACTCTGTTCAAATAAGATTTGACACGGACAGAGAGTGAATTATAAAGTCACCTCCTCATTTTCATCCCTGGGTGATCCAAACGAAACCTGTCGACCAAGTCATGGTGAGCCATTAAGTCAATCAGGCCTCTAGCTCTCCTTTCGACCCTGTCTATCTTGGGATCAAGGATCGCATTCCAACCACCTAATAAAACAATCCGATTCGGATCGTCGAGGAATGGCGCTAACCGCCGAAAAAAGGAAACCTTGTTTGCAGTGATATTGGGCGCATAAACAGCAGCCACACGGAACTCGAAGCTTTTAACGGCAACATCGGCCACAACCAACCGTCCCCCGTCACCTGCAAAGACAAGATTGACAATTGCATTAAGGCTGCATCAAACTAGGAGAGAGACCTCAACGCTGCAGCGGCTGCTAAATGCTGAAAAGACCTCAAAGTCGTCCCTCAGCACTCGACAGTCCTCTGCGCAAGTGAAGTGAGTCTCTTCTGCTGCAGCAACATACTCAGACGTTCAATAGTTCACCAAGCAAGCGTGAACACTTGCTTGGATCCCTCAGTCCCCTAGCATTCAACATGATAAGGTTTAGAGCCATCAAGCCCACTTACCTTACTCACTGTCGACCATGGTCCGGAAATCCTCGAGTGTGTGGTGCCGAGCTCAGTGGTGACTCGGCCATCTCCGACATCCATGGGGTACTTCAATTTTAGGGCCCTATAAAAAGAAGGGTGAACATAAATCGGGACCCGGCCCGAACAGAAGGACATCATTTTTCCGCCACCCTTATGTACAGCCGACTGGCCTTCTCAAGGAAACGCAACACGCCTTTAGTGCGACTTCCAGCCGAGCGAATAAAGGTGGTCACCATGGGTGCACCCCTGAACAAGTACGGATTGAAAATTCTTTTGCCATCAATTGTTTTAAAATCTGAGAGTGGCTTAAGTGCTCTGTGGAGTTGAAAGTCCTCTGGAAGCTCTTCAGGTTCCGCAAAGCACAAAGCCACCTCTAAATGTTCTTCACTCTCATTATCGGCAGAAGCCGGTTTGGCCCTTTGTCGGGGTTTAGAGTGTTGGGGCAGGGAATGAGGTTGTTCTAGACTGTTTACAAAGAGTCTATTTAAAGATCTGGATCTGGAAAAAGCCTGGTAGGTGAAAAGAGGGGAGAGTTGGGGAGAAGGGGATCTCAATCGGTGGGGATTGTTACTGTGGGGTTTGTTAAAGGAGGGGGTCATTTTGGTGGAGACTTTTTTAATGGGGATAGTTGAGGTAACGATTGTTGTGGTGGAGATTGTGCTTGGGGCTGTTGTGGTGTGACTTTTGGGAGTAGCTAGGGATGAATTACCTTTTCCATGGAGGGATTAGGCTGTTTACAAAGTTTTTTTGCCAGGGTTTCCCCACAAATCTCCATCTCCTCAGGCTGTTCTCCCGCTGTGTTCTTCTTTTTCCCTTTTTTTTATTCTTCTTTACTGGTGAAAGGACTGGATGAGTTGCTCTGGATTCTGTTGTCGTGTTTCTCCAGTTGTTGATTCAGTTAGGACTTTTGCTATTGTTTTTGCTGTTGTAGTTTCTGGAATTGGTGGTGCTGGTGCTACTGGTGCTGGTAACGATTCTTTGGTTGTTATTTTTTATGGTGGTTTCTTCTTTCTGATGACCAGGATCTATCCTTCTCCCGTTTTATTTGAATGGTCCCCTGGTTCCAGGGCAGGTTTAGTGATGGTAGTTTTATTCTTGCTATTATTGTCGTTGTTGTTGTCGTTGTTGTTGGGCCATAACAGAAAATGAACTCCCTTTATGAAATTTTGAATAATTTGGGGGGAGGGGGGAATAAAAAAATTGGGGCGAATTTGAGGGTCGAATTTGTTCCAATCACAGAAAAATTTCCAGAATTTTTTTCCTGGTTAACTTGAATGGGTGCACATATAGAATTTTTACCCATTGTAAGTTTGTATTTAAAAATGACAGTGTGGCATGATTAATGTATATATATATATATATATATATGTGTGTGTGTGTGTGTGTGTATGTGTGTAGGTCTCTTTGTGTGTTCATGGATGGATGGCCAAAGAAAGCATCTTATCTTCGGCATTTTTGACCGGCGTCAGAGTGTCTAGAGGGATACCTTTGTCTTTTTTGGCACAAAGACCACACAAAGAGCTGTGCTCGGAAGAGAGGACGAAAGACGTTGGTCAGTCAGGAGGAAAACTTCAAAGCAGAGAGTCAGGCATTCAGAGCTCAGGACGTGGGTCCAGGCAGTTAAGCCCAGGACATAGAGCAGAGAGTTGGTTCTAGGATGTGGGCCCAGAGCAGTCGGAGGGCGGTATCGAGTCAAGAACGAAGACACATAGTGGTGAAGACAATGACCAGAAATAAGTCAGCATCTCTGGTAGCTGTGTAGGGTTTTCGCTGAGTTCCTGCGATAGCCATGGAACTACATAGAATACTAAAAAGCGCCAGACTCTACCTTCTTACATTTTGCAGTTCTGAATCTATGTTTATCTTTTTGTTGTATAGCCATGATACAACTATACGTATACATATACATGTGGAAACATAATCAACAATAATGACGAACGAACACGCTTCTTTAGAAAAATATACCTCTCACACTTTATTCTCGAAAGGGTTGCGAAAGGGTTGATGTTCGTTATGTGTGAGAGGTGAGTTGGAGACGGAGAGAGACTGCCACATATTGACCCCAAGTTCTTCTGACCATAGCAGCACTTCTTCTTCATTCTGCTGGGCTGCTCAACCGTATGTCCTGAGGGCCCAAGCCCTCTGTCTGGAGCTGGTTCTCACCTCGGTATCTTATTTCCAACTGGAACAGCAACTCGAACTCCAACTGACTCAAGCCGTCTGTGGCACCTGGTTATATAATTGTTTGACACCTACCTGCTTCCCGTGGGCGTATGCATCTGCACCGAATTCAACTACGTCCACAGGTCAAGGTGATATTCCGATATCTTCGACCGGATGCACCTGTTTCTTGATTGAGGCTCGGTCGAGGGTCAATATGTTACATTTTCTTCTTTCCATCTTCTGTTGTTTGTTACTTTTTTTTTTTTTTTTTTTTTTTTTTTGTGCAACCTGTGAAATGCCCACTTGGTCGAGTGTGAGAATTAACAACAGGGTTCACACCACGAGACAATCAGACGAACGGCCAAAACCAATAAAACCCAGCATGTCGGTTGTTTCATAACAGTAGCTTCCTGAGTTTTGTTTCTGAAAATTTTTGTTTTTGTTAGTACTGGTTTAATTCTACAGTTATGAAGTTAGTGTTTTCTGAGATTCAGTCTTCCTTTTTACTGTAGATATTTTGATATTTTATAGAGTAATTTAAAATTCATAAAATTATGATTTCACATGGTTTCAAAAATGAGTTCTCAAGATTTGGAATGCCAGTTCAAGTTTCATTGGATGTTACAGCATCCAATAAAACTTGAACTGGCATTCCAAATCTTGAGAACTCATTTTTCCATTGATAAGGCATTTACCAAATTGGCCCCAAGGGCCAAATTGTTGAAAGCTAGAGTAGGAATAAAACAATAATACTGCCTCTCCACTTTAAATTTTACCTATTGTTTGCTTTTGCAATTTTGTTTTAGATCGGTTGGTTAGTTGGTTGGTTATTCAGATTTTATGGCATATCAACCTTTGTAGGTTATTTAATGCCAAATCCATTTTTATACAAATAATCAGTTCTATTTCAAACAAATCAGTTTAGCATGAGTACACAGTTTAATTGTCAAAAAACATTTCTATTTCAAGCTATTCAATTTAGTCAAACTGTTCTATTTCAAACAATTTAGTTTAGCGTAAGTACAGTTTCAATGTCAAATTCAATTCTATTTCAAACAACAGAGTTTCGCATAAGTACGCAGTTTAGTTCTATTTTACCCATAGATTGGGCCCTATCAGGTGCTACAACTCAGGGCCAGAGTGGACCTGGAAGTGATGACAATGAAGGGGTGCTCTACATTCCCCAAAGCTCCAGCATCACTGGAACCTCACCATCAGATTGTTTAGTGTTATATCAGGACACTCGTTGGGGCGCAGGGGGGTTACCTCTCTGCAGAGGTGCAGTTGGTGTATTCTACTGTCCCAGCCGACTGGGCAAAGATCATTTGTGAAGGACGTCATGCACCGGAAGCGTTTGCGGAGGATTTCTAGGATTTGAGAAAAAGTCAGTTAGTTGAGTTCCTGCGTCCGAACGGGAGAGTTGAGTTTTAGCGTCCGAAGAAGACAGTTGACTTTCGGGGCTCGCCGAGGCCTTGCGGCGGGTGCCACACGTGGTTTGGGGCAGATGGAAAAGTCGTCATAGAAAGATTGTGGGTCTCTCTTCTTTATGTCGAAAAACCTTTAAACTCAAAGGTAATAAAGTTTCGTACCGGAACTAAGAAGTCGTAAGTGTTTTTTGTGTTTCGGGATTCCTATGTTATCTATATATGAGTTATGAACATTCTATGTCTATTTCACATATTCATGTATGGCTATGTAACATTTGCTTTTT
Source organism: Sepioteuthis lessoniana (assembly GCA_963585895.1). Lineage (NCBI taxonomy): Eukaryota > Metazoa > Mollusca > Cephalopoda > Myopsida > Loliginidae > Sepioteuthis > Sepioteuthis lessoniana. The sequence goes on along the minus strand of CAUZXS010001642.1, from coordinate 108,500 downwards.
GTTAAATTCTTCCTTTAATTCTATTTCCTTGAACAGAACAAACATTTTTAGTCGGAGGTTTGTTTATAACAAATATAAAGATATTCACACACATTCAGAAAAAAATAGCAGGTAGTGTCCAATTTATCATCATAAGAATAGTCTTGTGCATACTTCATTTGCACCAGATTCAGATAGACTGATAAAAAGATAAAAATAAAGAACTCAAACTGAGCATACTACAATTTTGCCACTGTGTGTTTTACTGCATTCAGATCCTGTACTAGTTTGAAATATCCTACAGCAGTATTCGGTCCTTCTTCATTTGATGCTACTGTCTTTTCCTTTGCAGGGGACCTTAGCTCTCCCAGCAGTTTGCCAGATCTCAGGGCTCCAAGTCCTACATTTTGTAGGCCTGCCTGCAGCAAATTCATGCAGTGGCAGCCTCTTCATTCCAGGTACTTGTTGGACCCTATTACAGCAAGTTCCAGGGAATTTTGTGCAGGTGTTTCTTCGGACATTTGTAGAACATGACTAACCATGTTAATTCCTATGCTGATACCATGGCAGAAATCACACCTTTAAAAGGAAGGAAGAATGTCTTGCATTTAGAAAAGAATGCAGCCACTGCCACAAGAAAAAGCATTTAACAGTTTGGTGCAAATTCTGCCAAGTTTACATATTTTGCAGAAAGGAGACAACATATAAGAAAAGAAATGTGAAGATAATTGGCACAAACAAACAACAACTCAGAAAATGACAGCTTCATCAGCAACATAGCAAAGCATGTGATGATCCATAAAGTAATAAGAATGAACAAGATTGGGCAGAAATAAAATGACCAGATGATCAGAATCAATAATGTAGACACATTATGCAAACTAGATAGCAGTGCATCAGCAAATATTATAGTTGAATACCAATATTGAGCACTCCAGAGATAACCATAAAATATAAACAATATATCACCAAACAAAGGCATAGTGAATAAAATATTATGTAAACTGAAGGCAAAAAGATAATTTTATGCAGTAGCATTACCTACCCTTAATACATACATATACATATGCACACACACACACACACACACGTTAGGAAGTGATAAGGTTCCTGGGATTATTAGCAATGGAGCCAGCATAAAAGCCCTTGGATACCTATTGTTCTCTCTTTTTCATCTTGACACTCAGCAGACACAGACAAGCTCACTCATGCTCTGACACTCACTTACTCACATCTCTGCCATTCATAAGCTTGCATAACATACTCATATGCAGATGCATGCAGAAACATATTCAACACAATAAAGACAAGCAGACACAGTTCTTCAGAAAAGTATACCTCTCACTTTATTCGAAAGGGTTCGAAAGGGTTACAAAAGGTATTACGTGTGAATGATGAGTTGGAGACTGAACAGAATTGCAACATATTGCCCCCCCAACTCTTCTGGCTATCACAGCATTTCTTTCCCGTTCTCCTGGGCTGCTCATTCCAGCATCTTCTCTCCAACTCCTAACTTCCTGTCGCACCAGGGTTATATAATTATTTGACACCCACCTAATTCCTGTGGCGTCACAATTCGCACTCAATTCAACCCGTTGACAGTCAAGGTTATCCCCCGATGTCTTTGACCGGATGCACCTGTTATTTACACTGGTGCATTTCTCATCTGACAGCTCAGCCGGGTCGGAGGTCAATATGTTATAATCATCCCTTAATTATTTTTCAAAATTCCACATGTGGAATTTTCTTCGCGTTCGCCTCCATCACGCTCACACACACATTTTACAATTTTTACAAAATAATTCTCGAGAACAATAATACTGAAAAAAAACACAAAAATAAATCACTTGAACCACAGCAAAACAAAATCTTACTTAGAAGGCGACCTTCTCCCTATGTAACACTTGCCCGGCTAATTATCATCTAAATTTGTTTTACTATCTTTGCTCGGTTGGCCATCTTAACATGTGTCCATCAAGGTACAATATGGATGCATCTTTTATCCTCCCAAACACTACGGGGCCCTCTGTAATTCCTTGAAGAATTTCAAAACCCTAAAAGGACCATACTCTGGTCCCAGATCCTGGTCACAAACCAAGTGACCCTGGTCATTCCAGCAACACATTTCGCCTGGATTCTTCATGACCACATTCCAGTTCTTCGCTCAACAGGTTCCTACCAGGAGTAACCGGAGAATTCTACAAACTAAAGCACAATATCTTCAAGGCCCAAAACATTCCACATAAACTACAAAAATCATGGCCCAAAACAAAGTATCACAATTTTATCAAACACAATACATCCGAATGTTTCACAATCTGACACGCATGCTGTAAACCACCTAAAATAGACCACGCAAAATATTTATTTGCAATGTGTTACTCATTTTTTCTCATTATTAAGTTTCTGTTACCATGCCTATTGGTTTTTAAGCCCTTGAGGAACATGCTTTACCTGATTACACCCTCGCCGGGTTGCTTTTCAATTTAATCAGGAACCCTCGTGCCTACCAATATATAGGCACCTCGCCTTTTCCAGATTCGTTTCACTTCGCCAAATCACGCACGAATCCAAAACATCATCGTGACTGAAAGACTCAGACATCATCCACAAAATATTGGAGCAGGCCACGCCTTTCTTTCCTTTATTCCATCCTTAGAACTCCAATCTGAAAATACTGGCCACCACAGGCCTTCAACGATTCCATGGGACGGCGAATTCTTCTCTAGAATTACTTCTTTTACCGTCTGCCCAAAACCATCTGTAACACAACTTGGATGAATCTCTGTCCTAATCTCGCGTCAGCCCACGATTCGCTCAAAAACAGAAACCTAAAAAAAATATTTCCTATTCCATGAAAACCCAATATTCTAAAAACATTTAGAATCAATATTTTAAATCTTAGTAAACCTAGTATAAAATCCTGTTAATGGCTTTCGTCAAATTTCATTATATGAGACAGGAAAAAAAATTTCTAATGTCACCTTTAAACTCAAACAAACTCTTTTTTTTTTCCACAAATTTTCACTTTACAAGTCAAAACAATATTACAATCACAGTTCACAAATGTTCAGCTTTATTTTCTTTTTTGTTTCAATCTTATTTTTTTAATCCATATACTGTCTATTTTTCTAAAAAATGTTCGTTATTTTCTTTTTTTTTTTTCTCTCTATGCTGTGTTCAACAGTGTTCAAGTGTCTTTTCTCTTCCTCTTTGTCTTTTTCCATTGTCCTGTACCTCTTTATTTTTTTCTTTTCTTTTATTTTTTTCCTTTTTTTTAATAATAAATTGCTCATTCACTATCCTTTTTTTTAAACCTTGTCTCTGCCTCTCACTGTCTTTACCTTAATTCAATAACTATAGGTTCGCTTCCCCGTTTATTCAATTTCAACCTATATTTTCATAAATTAAGCCTGGTTTTTTAATAACACTTTCTCAATAGCTTACGAGAACCCCTCTTTTTTTTTTCTTGCTTTAAAATATCCCGGGTGTTCTTTTCTAATCAATCCAAACTTTTATCAATTCGGCCAACAACATTACCCCTCTCAAGAACAATTCAAAAGCCGAGCCCACAGATTTTTCCGGCTCATCCATGATCATCAAGATTTTGCACACACCTCAATTATCTAATCTCCAAAACCCTGTTTCAAATTTCAAAAATAACCTTCTCAAAAACAAACATCGAACCCCATTCCAGTGGGAATTCACAAAATATCCGTCTGCCTCGTCAGACACAAAAAGAATATCTGTCTCTTAGCTGCTCTGCCCCAATGGCGAGATTATTCGAGACAATTCTGGTTGATACGGGCCAGAAGAGGGCCCGAGACATCATTTGTGCCCCCAATAGTTGGTATCAACAAATTTCCACAAAAACCGGCATGCCTTCTATCAGCACCCAAAATCGATTCCATAACACTTCCAATATCCACAACTTCACAAACATGAAAACTTGCCCCAAAAGTCCTTGCTACAAACATGCAAAAGTATATGTGCATTCTTCAGACAAACCACCGATGCTCGAAATTCCAGATCTCGGATTGAAATCCTAATCTCCCATTACTATTTGCTAAGACAGCATTGACAAGTTACTACAAAATTTCATTCATAAAAACTCTGTTTACTATAACTCGTCAATCATGTCCAAAGCAGTATCTGTCCCATAGTCATCTTTCTTTCTCTTCCTTTCACGGCCGCTTGCCTGCATGTTTCCCCCTCACTCCGATACAATATTACACATGGCAGTAATCGTAATTTTCTATCTAGGGCTCACACGTTTTTTGTTTTTTTTTTAATTGTTTCCAATTTTATCCTTCTAGAAAGGCCCTTGTCATTAAAAATCATGCTTTCACCATTATAATCAATTTAAATTCTTTCTTCATGAACCCAAATATTAATCGACAGCAGAGAGAAAACTATTTGAAGGAGCAATTTACTTACAGTCTCTCTTAGGTGTTTCTCGCTTCTGTTCTGTTTTCTCTTCTTCGTTGCTGGTCTGTTCCTTCTTTTTTTTTTTCTTCTTTCCATCCAGCATGTTGCAGTTTTTCCCTTGTTCTTTCTTTTCTTTTTTCTTTTCCTGTTCTTTGTCGTTGGTCTGTTCCTTTTTCTCCTTTTTCCACTGGGATTTTTCTAAATTTTCTTCTCGTGTCTAGCTCGCCCTGAAGAGTTGTATTCTTTCTTTCTTTGTCCGTTTGTGCGATCGTCTACCCAGGCTCGAAATCCCACATGTGGCATGAACTGGCCTCAGGCACCAAATCGAATACATGTTGTATAGCCATGACCAACTCTACACATATACATGCAGAAACATAACGACGACACAATAAGGACGAGCGGACAATTCTTTAGAAGAATATACCACTAACTTTATTCGAAAGGGTTTGAAAGGGTTACGAAAGGTATTATGTGTGAATGATGAGTTGGAGACTGAACAGAACTGCAACATATTGACCCCCACCAACTCTTCTGGCTATCACAGCATTTTTTCCCCGTTCTCCTGGGCTGCTCAACCGGGGGCCTGGGGGCCCAGCCTCTGCTGGGACATGGTTCTCATTCCAGCATCTTCTCTCCAACTCCTAACTTCCTGTCGCACCCGGGTTATATAATTATTTGACGTCCACCTGCTTCCTGTGGTGTCACAATTCGCACTCAATTCTACCTGTTGACAGCCAAGGTTATCCCCCGATGTCTTCGACCGGATGCACCTGTTATTTACACAGGTGCATTTCTCATCTGACAGCTCAGCCGGGTCGAAGGTCAATATGTTACACTTGTATTTGTGCCACACAGAGCTTTATCACAACTCCATAACTCCACAAGTAAGTAATTCACTTCCATTATACACTTCTTCCCACTACAACCAAGCACTGCTTATATCCATGAACTGTATCCCCGGGACAGGTTTCACAAAAGTTTACAAATGCCTTCAAGAATACTATCACAAGAACTCTGTTCCTTGTACACACAACTCATACCAGATGAACCTGTTTTCTCTGTTTTCAAATGGTCATAAATATTATCTTGTTCTTGTTGTATTATTTGTATCCTTGTTTTCATTCCAAATATATTGCTGCACTAATTAGACATAAGCAATAGCATCATAACCAGAAACCAGGAATGTGGAGTAAAAATAAAATTCATAGTTGTTCAAGGATGTATTGGTACTCCACCATTGATTGAAAAACTGGGAGTACTGGGGATAGAGCTACCAGGATCACTCAAAGAGACTAAAGAACTTTGAATAAAACCATGATGAACATCACTGCATCTACTCCAGAAGTGTTTGACAGATTCAAAGATTTGTTTGAAAGGAAAAGAACAGAGTAGGAACCCAAAGACTGGCAAACTGATTGAAATCAGACTGAAGATTGAATCAAATGCAGTATGAATTGTGCAGAGACCATGAAATGTGCCTTACTACCTGGAGAAATCATAAAACACTGATTCTAAGAAGGGAAAAAATAGGACTTATCCAAAAAGTATCCAAGCAATGAAGTGATTTGATAATGTTCACCTCTGGTCATTCAACTAAAACTGCATTATATGATGACAAGCCCAAACAAACAGGAACCACACATGATACATTGCAGTATTTACATGCAAGTACCAAATTAGTTTTTTAAAAGAAGTCGGTGTGTACAAAGAAATTTTCTTGAATGAATCTGATTTAACTGTTTCTAAAGGAAATTGTCTCTATTTCTATCTTTTTTTATGTATACAGCTTTTCCTATTCATTTCCAGCATCCCATTTTTGTTTTTCCATTCTATGAATATGAAATAAAACTCATTCATTGTTTTAAAAATATCTAGACATCATTATTTAAAACCTTGAATTACCTGGCTCTTCTGACATGGTTATATCAAAAATTGTTGTGATCTTTCCACAGAACATTAATTCTGATAGCAAATTTCCATATTTTGTATTTGTCTATATGAACTTGAAAAACTGCTTGAATATCTCTTCTTCTGTCTCTTTCCCTCTTGATTTTTTCAAATGTGGAAAATAATTCCCATAAAAAAGCAATTGTTAATGATGAAGTTTCTGTCTTGCATTTAAACATTTCTGGTTATTAGTCATTCTAGATGTATTATTGACCATGGTTTATCTGTTGTTGGCCATTGTTGAATTTTTATAGGTGATGATTTAGCCACCATTGCACAGTTTTTGTATAACCAGACTAAATTTTTAATATTATGGTCCATTCTTGACCAATACACATTACTTCTCATTAGACTTCACTTTTGATAGTTCAGTATGACCAGCATGAAATTATTTTGATATTTGAAGACTTACAGGAAGCATTATATTTTGAGCAGTTCTTTATATTTTCGAATTAATCTAGACAAACTGTTGTATAGCCACATACATATACATAATACAAATATAAGCAGAAACATAGTCAACAATAATGACGACTTCAATGAACAAACGAACACACTTCTTTATAAAAATATATCTCTCACACTTTATTCTCGAAAGGGTTGATGTTGGTTGTGTGTGAGAGGTGAGTTGGAGACGAGGACAGACTGCTACATATTGACCCAAGTTCTTCTGACCATAGCAGCACTTCTTTCTCTTCTTGGCTGGGGTTGCTCAACCATGGGTCACTGAGGGCCCAAAGCCCTCTGTCTGTCGCTGGCTCTCACTTTGGCATCTTGTCCCCAACTGACTCCAACGCTAACTCCAACTAACTCAAGCCGTTTGTGTCCTGGTTATATTTTTGTTTGATGCCCACCTGCTTCCGCTGTTCTTCTGCTTATTTACACATCTCTTGATTGACGGCTCGGTCAAAGGACAGTATGTTACAAAACTATCAGCCTATCCCATTTTTGTGGATAGTAGATACGCAATGTTGAAATTATATTCCAGTTGTATGGTAGCTCATCACTGAAATCAGATAGTTGTATGCATAGGAATTCATGATAATGTAAAATTATATAAAGATGATTCAGCAGACAAGCAAATAGAAGCTCCTGAAATTGAGAGAAGAGTTTGAGAGAAATTCATAACTTGACAATTATAAATCTGAAAATAATTGTGGTAATTAAATTATTGATTGGCTGAATCTTTCATTCGACACAAAGTGTAGATAAATCAAAAAGAATTAAACTGTTGTGCTCAGAGTGAGATCATTATATCTAGCTGAGGTCAATTGAGTTTGATTGTCAGGTTGTTACCTTTAAGGTCAGTTGAAGGATTTTAAAGTCATGTGACAATGAATTTAGAAGTTAGAATTAGATTTTAACTTTTTAGTTAGTCTAAATGAGCCAAGGTCATATTTTCCATCAATGTTTTGAAGGGTTAACTCTAGATTCGTATGGCAGGTAATGTAAAAGTCATCCAGGATGAATAAAATTAAGTATGTGCACAGTGATAACTTTGTGTTTATTCTTCCAAGCAAGAAGGATTGACCATCATCTGAAGAAAACATATATCCTAAATAATAGTACTAATTGGTGCAAAGTAGCCAGCTATGTCAACAAGATTTAGATTGATCAAAAGCTTCAAACTACAGCAGAAATAAAATTGGTCAAAAAAAAAAAAAAGAAAAAAAACAACAGAAAAGAGAAAAAAAACTACTTGACTGATTTTTTGAACCATAGTTGAGAGAATGAAGAAAAATTATAAGTTAATAAACAGACACACATTAGCAAATGAGAGAGTAATGTTTAAAAAGAATAACAAAACAACAAGGGACAAATATAAACTCATAACCAAAGAAAAGAGAGGACAATACTAATGAACAAACACACAGACATAAACACTAAGAATTGCATTTTTTGCTGTAATACTGCTTTGAGTTCTTCAGTTATTGAATCTTTCATTGTCTGTTATATTTCTCAGTAGAAGTAACTGTACTCATAAAGACACATTTAGAATGTACATGCAAGGAGAATACAAGGAAAATGGTATCTGATTAATTTATCTCTCTGCCAGAGCAAGCCAGTGCTTCTAAAATACAAGAATGAATGTTTCCATTTCATAGATCAAATTACTATACAACATGACCTGGTAGAGATGAACTGGATCCACTAGATTTCATAGCAAGGCATCCAATCTAAAAAAAGGATAAAGACAAAACTGAGAAAATCATAAAATAGATTCCCTGAAAAGAGAACTCAATAATCATTGATAGACTTCAAGATGAGGCAAAGGAGTCCCTGTGGTATAATGGCTAACATGATGGACTGTGACATTTTAATGAGTTTAAACTCCAGTTGTGCTATTACATTTACTTTTGGACAAATCATCATCATCATATCGCGCTGGTAGCACGGATATCCCTGACCCTCTCTTGCCACTCCTCCCTATCGTTCATCGCCCTAGGTAGGTCTTCAGGACAACAGCCTGTATCCTCACATAGCTGCTGAATGTACGTTTGAGCTGGTCGTCCTGCTTTTGCGCGGCCATGTGTGGGGATCCATAAGAGTACATCTCTTATGAGTTCACCTCTGCTTCTCCAGCAGTGTCCTGCATGTCTGGTTCGTCTAACTTGAATAGTTTTCGTGATAGGGGGCAGGTGGCCGTACAGTTGGTGTCTTGTGGGGTGCTGCTGCCAGGACTTGTTCAGGATTGCATGCAGCATTCTTGTGTAATTGCCATCCAGTTTCTTCTCCAGCCGTTTTGTTAGCGTCCATGTAGTGCATCCATATAGCAGTATCGATGTGACCGCTGCCTGGAAGAAGCTGCGTTTCATTTTATCGGTTAGGTCTCCCTTGGGAAAAATATAGACTCCCATAACTATGGGTCAAATAGTACCACTACCATCCTTCTACAAAGATGACTTTGACATTAAATGATCCATGAAGGTCGAGATGCCATAAAACAAAGAAACTAAACCAAGATGTGACATAGAAAACACAAGGACACTAGGAAAAGTAATATCACACATACATAGAATTGACTGGATGAAATAGAGACATGATCAAGAAATGGATTGTTATTCCATGACAAGTAATGAAAATAGGATATTCCCAAAGACATCTTAGAAAAACAAAGACAAAATAACTGACCCATGAAAAATATTGGTTTTTGTAGATGAATGATATGATAGACAAAGTGATTGACCAATGCAATAAGTACTAAGTAACCTTAAAAGAACATAGATCAGAACTAATAAAACCAACCACAATCCCTAACAGAACATTGTCAGACTAGATTTCAGGAGACTATATCCAGACAGACATTACAGATCAAGATACCCAGTAATTAAAAAGGGGAGTATAACATCATTTAAGGAGTCAAGAGCAAAATTGAAAGAAATATTTGCTATGTATGACACACCAAAGAAGATAAAGACTGACAATGAAACTCCCTTTCAATTAAAAGAGTTTATAGATTTTGTTATAAAGGAAAAATTTAACCAACATAGAATAACTGCACTACACTCCTGAGCCAATGGAGAAATTAACATCTTCATGAAACCACTCAACAAGACAACAAATTGCTTACATGTAAAGAAAAGGAGACTAAAGGAAGGATATCCATACGGGAAATGACAACAGCATACAGAGTAAGACCACATCCTGCAACAAAAGTAGATCCATACAAAGCAATTAATGTGAGAGATGTCAGGATGAAGCTAGACCAAACCTGACTAGAAAAATGTAAAACTGAAAATGATAAATATCAGAGATGCTTGTGACAAAAATATTTAGGAAGTGAAAAAAAAGAAAAATAGACTTTAATTTGTGAAGATGATGTCATAGTAAAACAACCCAAGAAAAACAAGTGGACAACTCTGTACAAACCTACATTCTATGTGTAACAAACAAAAGAAAAGTGTGCAGCTTCGAGCTTGTTGACCAAGTTATCAATTCAACGGATGATCCAAAATGTGAAAATGTGGATCATTTAATGTTTGATTCAAACCCAAATGATTGATTTATCCAAGAAGCCATGAGACTCAATGAACCAATCATCAAAACTGGAGAGGAGGAAATATTTACTGATACAGTAATAAAAATAATTAGATAATTTATAAAAATAAATTTGACACTAAATATTTTCTTAATTTTGTCTTCTGTTGTATACTTACAAAAAATTCTACTTGATAAAGTTGATTTTATGGGTCTATCTGTGTCTGAAGCCTATGGACACTGAAACTGCTGAACATAAAAAGCTGCAATTTGGTACAAAAAACACTTTTTAATCTTTATTATTTTATCATATCATGAATTTATATAAAAAGCTATAATTGACCAAATACTTTCTGTAAAATAAAATCTCTTCCATTTTTCCTTACTTAAAAAACAAATTTCATCTTTTTATTCTCTTGAACAATTTTAAGTCAAAAATACTTTTGTAAAAATGAAAACTTATTGAACTTAAATGGAAAAAACATTGATACATTATAAATATACCATAATTATATTTTCAAATATTGAAGAACATTTTGTTTAAGCATATGAAGTTCATTTTTTAATGTTATTAATTTGATTGTAATAAATATTTTCCAATTATTTTCCAATATAAAAGAATAAAAATTGCACATTATTGGTGTTAATTTGTTATAATACACAGGCAATGCAGGGTATCCCCACAAGTTTTTGATAAATTTTAAGGACTTCTGTTAAATGTTATCTTATAAAATTATTTATTAGAAAAAGTCAAACACCTAAGAAACAAAAGCACAAACCATGAATGAAAAATAGAATTTCATTATTAAAATTTGTCATTATCAAGAATACATTTAAGAGAAAAATATAAGATTAACTTTAGTTAACAAAATTCCTTACAACCAGACATTTTTTCATAAATTGGGCAATGTAAAAAGTTGTTTTATCAATAAACATAAAATGGTGTATACTGCAACAAATAAAAGAAATAAAATAAGGGAATATATACTTACTTCAATGTCTTCTATAACAAACTTAAAACAATCCAACATAAATCTATACGGAAAAACAATACAAATTTTACAACAATTAGGATTAAAAATTATTTTTGAAATAAACCCACTGAATCAAATATCACCATGCTCCAACTCTTGTTAAATATTTCAGCTGCATGCTTGGGAAACCTTTTCTATGAATACCCTTATCATAGAACAATCCAAAAAAACCTGGAAATGATCTTTGGGAAACTGGATATCGGCAGAAGAATTATGACCCACTGAACCACAGCACTATTGAGATCAGTTAGAATACTAAAAAGAGTTCCAGACAAGGAGACTTGCAGTCACTCAGATTTCATTGAAGACCATCAGTTGTCACTGGTGGGAAAACCACTGAAAGAGATAATAATAATAATAATAATAATACTAAAAGTTGTTTGGGAAGATGTGTGCCAAATTTTTCCCCCTCTAGGGCTAAGTAGACGAATTGAAGCTGATAGCAATCAAATGAAGATATTAGTTAAGAATAATCAATTCTGAGCAACATGGAACAGAGCCAACATACTCAAAATATACATATCAAACAATGAAAATGATTTGTATAAACTTGGTTATGGTTTGATGTACGGCTTCCACATAAGTGAAAAAAAACTTACTGGATCATATTTCTGTGTGCAATTTTCAACTTAAAAATAGGAAGAACATTCCATTTGTGAAACCAATTGAGTTGGGCAAGGAAAAATTTTCATTTACTAGAATGCAAGAAATCAAAGGGCAAGCAAAATGAACTGCCAATAACTACAAAAAGCTTGTCTTCTTAAGAGAGGTAATGTTGAGTATATATATAAGGGTTGAGCTCTTTCTGGAAAACCAAATACTTGAGTTGAACAAATACTGCTCCAAGTCAGGCAAATTAACTGCAGCAGAGATGAAAAGCATCTACTTTGATGTATGATCATATTGAGTGTTACTTTGTTTGGAGTTTGTTGGGTCAGGTAGCACTGACAGCTAATTTCCATGACAGTTGTAGTGATGGATTGTTGGCCAATCAGAGCTAACCTTATTACTGTATAAGTTGGTTGCTTTCTAAAGATAGGAAAAAGTATAGAAAAAATTGTTGATGATCGTAAATTAATGACTCACTTGTGGATCTAAATACCATTGGGTCAGTAATTATGATAAAATCTTTTAAAATAAGGTGCTTATGTCTTAGTGTGTGGACAATTGGGTGAAAGTCATATTCAGTGATGAATCAAGAATCTGCATTGGCCAAGCTGTGATGCTGGAACTTTTGTCTGATACTGTTCAAATGAAACATATATTGATTACTACCTGAAGAAAAAACTAAATTTCCCAAGTCATTCATAATATTGAGCTGCATGTCTTTTAAAAGACCAGGGAAAGTGGTTATCATTAGCTCAACAATCAATGCACATGTGTTTGTTGAAATCCTTGATAATTTTCTCATTCCATCAATAGAAATTTGATTTGGTGAGGATGAAATAATTTTTCAGGATGATAATACATCTTGTCACAGAGAAAAAGGGATTAAAGCTTTTCTTCCGGAAAAGTATAAAAAAATCAATGACAGGGCTAGATTACGGTCTGGATAAAAATTTGATTGAAAATTTATAGTGAAATTTTTAAAAATTGGTCTATGAGAACGCTCAATCTACCAATGAAACTTCCATTCAGCAAAGTTGAAACCACTTTGATAAAGAATATTTCTTTGAATTAGTAAAATCTACACCTAAAGAATTAAGACTGTCATAAAAGTTTAATGAGGAGCAATTAAGTTTCAATTCTATTTATTTTTGTCAATAAATTTCATAATTTTTTTCTCAATATTGAGTTATTCCCGGGTATTTTCCTCTGCATTAATTGGAAAAAAATTATACTATTGATTCAAATAATTTGTTCTAGTTTGTTTAAGGTATATTTTATGAAGTCAAAATGTTTAGGCATTAAAGAAAAATATTTTGCTTCTTATCTGTTGTTAGTTTATTTACTGCTAAATAAAAAAACTAAGATGAACATTCTCTAAGTGTAGTTAGGAAAGACCAAGGAATTTGACGACATACTGCTCTGACACTGTAATGCCGTATATAACCAAAATACAATAGACAGGGATGCATCCTCCCTTTCCCCAGGAAGGGTGACCTCAGAATAGTCAAGAACTACCGAGGTATAACCCTTACATCCATAGTAGCCAAGATCTATAATGCTCTCCTACATAACCGCATCTATTGATTTAATGAAAGAAAAAGGTTTCAAGCTAGAAAAGAAAAGAAGCAGAAGATACCTCACACAAACAATTACGGACACGGACTACGCCGAGGACATAGCGCTTCTGGCAAATACACCCCCCAAGCTGAATCCCTGCTACATAGTCAGGAACGAGCAGCTGATGGCATTAGCCTCTATATCAATGCAGACAAGACAGAATGCATGTGCTTTAATGAAAGAGGCAACATCTTCACACTTTGAAACTAGTGGACAAATTCACCTACCAAGGAAGCAGTGTCACATCAACCGAGACTAGCAAAGGTATGGACAGCTATCGATAGGCTATCGGTCATATGGAAGTCAGACATGACCGATAGAAGAAAACACAGTTTTTTTCAAGCAGCAGTCATGTCGATACTACTATATGGGTGCACTACATGAACGCTAAATAAACGTATGGAGAAAAAGCTTGACGGCAATTACACAAGAATGCTGTGAGCAATATTGAACAAGTCATGGAGGCAACACTCTATAAAACAGCAGCTGTACGGATACCAACCACCCATCACGAAAACTATCCAAGTTAAATGAACCAGACATGCGGGACACTGCTGGAGAAGTAAGGACGAACTCATAAGTGATATACTTCAGTGGACCCCTTCACATGGACGAGTAAAGGCAGGACGACCAGCAAGAACCTATCTACAACAGCTCTTTGCCGATACACGATATAGCCTGGAAGACCTCCCAGGAGCGATAGACGATAGAGACGGGTGGCGAGAGAGGATCAGGGAGATCCATGCTGGCAGCGTGACATTATGATAAGTATGTATTGTATGCATGGGTTAGAAAAATGTAATAACAATGGTTTTCTACTTAGGATGTGTGGAAAGCTGAAGTAGTATATTACTATTTCACTGTTTCGTGAGCTCCAACATAATTCTCAGTGTTTACTGTGACACGTTTAAGGGCTATATGTGGCTCTCAAACAGTATTTGAAATATAAAATCTTGTGAAAACGAGTGAGTAGACACCTTGAATTTACCTTGAACAGTGAAAGTGTTAACAATATGTTTCAACAGAAAAATAAGTGTTTGACAACCTGGATGCATCTAGTAGTATGGTATCTACTAGTAAGGAGATATGATCTCCAAGACGTTTGTAAAATGTGGGGTTTGAAGGTTTTTAGGATGTCAGTGGCTAAGGGCAAGGCTGTGTTACCGTAAGATATCTGACTCCATATTTTGGTTATATTATTTTACCCCACGTTGACTGGCTGGCGCAATGCCTTGCCCAAAGAAGGTCCAAAAGAAATATACAAAAAGAAAAGATAGAAACAGATGAGAGACGAAAACATTTCTTCCATACTTTCCTTTATTTACTTGGTGAATGGACTAACCAACGCTACGTTCCAAGACGCAGCGTGGCGCCCAAAAACACCAGACAGCAAAATCGGTGTTGTCGGTTCGACGTCACTACCCGAAAAGAGGTCGGTTCACAGAAAACCTGAGTATTTATCTCTCTTCACCGGCTCCAAATTCGCCACTCCAAAATACTTCTAATTTTGGCGCGACCGCTTCCCATTAGCTACTTTACTTTTTATTATTTTTCTTTTTTTATTTTATTTTAAACCGGATGGATGCGTGGAGCCTTATGCGTGGCGACGCGTTTATACATTTTGTATCTGGCAGCCGACGAGTCAATATCCGGTTGGGAGTTTTACTGTTAATTCCTAAATCCCCACAAAAATATAAGTGCTCCATAGTGCTAAATGTTGGGCAGACTATTTGATATGCACAAGACTAAAATTGGTTGTGAAGGGAAATGTTAGAGGAGCAGAGGTGCCACTTCTAATAAGACTGAATTTTCTTGTCTAATAACAATTAAAAAATACATAAAGAATTTGAAATTAACTTTAAAAATCAGTGGTCCTTATTTGTCAGTCTGGCTCTATATTTTTGAAAAAGCATCCCAAAGATTGGTTAGACTGGAACAATGAAGAGATTGAGCAATTGCTAGTAGATAAAGGACAATTACTTTTAATACTTCTATGGAACAGGTTATCTGAGGAAGGAAGTAAAAAACTTGTTACAATAAAAGGGTCCAAAATTCCTATCCAGTAAAAACTGCATGAAATGATATATGAATGGTCGATGATTAAGTCTGATAAGGCACAAGCTGCTTCAGATTACAATAATACAAAGTTTTTATATAATCTACAAAGAGGTGTATGTAGTCCATATTCTCTACTAGTAATGTTGCTATAGTCCAAAGAGGAAAGAAACTTGTCCCTGCTAGTATCTTGAAGAGATGATAGGAGCACTTTGATGCAATTCTTAATTATTCTTTATGGAGGGTTTATGAATAGCCTTCCAAGAAACCTAGTGATAGACCCTTCTTTGTTTGTAGAGGTTTATAACGAAGGAAGTTGGTTTAAGTTACCCTCTCCGTTATATTAAAAGAAAAATAAATGAGTCGAACGAAGATACCGAAAGTCTTTAACTTAGAAGTTTAATGAAGGCTTGATTTGAGAGGTAGCCTTTGTGCTGGTCGTCGGAGTGTGAAGAAAACAGTTAATGAATTGAGAAAGTATAAAGCAGCTAAATGTCTGAGCGGAATATGCGTCGCTACAGTCAAGACAAATATTGAGTTGCTGATTTTAGAACAGGAATGAATGTTCAGCCATAAATGCGTGGTCCTGTTTGCTGTAGGAGAGAGGCATAATGGTCTCCTAAAAGGTTGTTCAGGAATTAAGTAGCTGAATGTCTGAGCGAAATTAAGCGTCGCTGTAAACATAGCAAAAGTTAGAGGCGACATAAAAGTGTTCCTGTAAGCGGCGAAATAAATGCATCTAATTCATATTCAACTGGGAAACTTTGGTCCTGAAGAGTTGACTCAAGGGTTCATGAATTAAATGGCTCTCTTCATGGTGTTGTGATGAACGGAGCGGACGGAAAGTACGTCCGTCCTGCTCGAAATATTCTGAGGAAGAAGAAGTGTGGCGGGCTTTTACCGAATTCGATATGCCCGGGAAAGTCATTCGGGCTGAATGGGATTCGTCATCCTCATTGGGTGAAAATTAATTATATGGCGAGACCAACGGTCAAAATAATTTATGTGCCAAACATACGAAATTCTTTCTGCTATTGGTTAAACCAAGTGGAAAGAAATTAAATAGTGGAAAATTACTTGAAGTGGATGGTATTAATGGTGAATTATTGGAGTATCATGGAGAAAATGTTCTCTGTAAGTAGTTGTAAAGTTGGCGACCATAATCGAGGGTGACCCGAAGGTTTCCTTTTCAATAGCTACTACACCGAGGTGTACGGGAGGGCGCTACTCCATTCCCTGGATTGCTCCACTTTACCCTAAATCCTTACCTTATAATGCTGAGAGTTAAGCAAGGCAGCATCAAGTACCATTTTTTTAGTCTTTGGTATGACTCGACCTGGAGATTGAACCCTGGTCTCCCGGATCATTGGCAAACACTCTACTCATTCGGCCAATATGGTCTTCATTAATTGTTGCATCATATTTAGACTTACAAGTATATCCTTGGAGATTGGTAATGAGCTGTTATGATTCATCTGTATAAAGAAAAGAATGGTAGGGATGATTGTAGAAATTGTTGGGTTATTGCCCAGTGTCTGTGGTTATTAAAGTTAAATGTAGTATCTTGTTAGACCGTTTGCTATGTCACATTGCTGATGATGTCCTTCCTGGATTAAAAATCTGGTTTTCTGCACACAACCATTTCATACATTAAGTTTCATAATAAAGAAGAGTGATGACTATTTCTATAAATAAGCGTGGTCACTTTCTTCTGGGTATACAACATTTAGTAATTTGGTGCTTTTAGACAGATACTTCACCGATGTATTTTGATAAAATAACTTGGGTTACCGTTGCATAATGAAATAATAGAAAAAAAAGGAAGAAGAGAACAGAAAAAAATTAGGAAAAGAAGAGAAAGAAAAATGTAAAAAGAGAGAAGATAAAAAAAAGGGGGGAAAAGACAGCGAAGAACAGATAGAAAAAAAGAAAAGTACAAGGAAAGAAAACCACTTGACGAAGCGGCCTAACTGAAGAAAAAGAAAAAGAAAAAAAAGGCGGCTAGACAAGAAAGAAATAATGAAAAATATATAGAAAAAAAGATGAAGAAGAGAAAGAAAAAAAAGAAATTGTAAGTAAAGTGGACATACGCACACACCCAGATAATATATATATATATATATATATATATATATATATATATATATATGGAAGCGACGGTTATTATAATAAAATAATAATTTTTACAAGTTATGTAAAGAGTTGAAAGAAACAAAAGAACAACTCAGCACTGAAAAAAAATTTTTTTTAGAAGTTGAAAAAAAAAGAAGGAATAAAAAAAGAGAGACAGTTAATACACATAGACATTTTGCATTTTGCATGGGGAGAAAGAAAGAAGGGAGAAAAAGAAGAGAAGGAAGATTTTTTTTAAAATTTTAACAGACATACATCTGGACATTTATTTTTGAAGTTGTGAACTTTATAGCTTAACATTTTATGGCATAAACATTTTTTTTGAGTGACTTTTCAGATGCTTACATTGTTTCAGTGTATGTATTTCTATGTCAGGGGACAGTGAAATATTTTTTCTCCCACCGCTGAAAAATCTAAAAAGGAAAAATTGTTTTGAATGAAGACGCTATTTTTTTCACCTCACCTTATGGAAAATTTTCTTCAGCCATTGACACATGAGTATTTTAATTTGAATTCTAATTTTTTAGGAAAAATGAAGATAAGTAGTTCCTTTTTGGAGTTTTCGTAGAAAAAAAAAAAAAAAAAAAAAAAAATATATATATATATATATATATATATATATATATATATATATATTAAGTTACCTTGCTGTTTTTCGTTCGGCTTGTGGCTGATTTCAAGTCTAATAGATTAGGATTACATCTAAATTGTGTTAGGGATTTATAACGGAAAGGGTTACCTTCACGTTTTATTTAAAGGAAAATAAATGAATCGGAATGAGATATCGAAAGGTTTTCAAGAAGGTTTAATGGCAGCCAGAATAAAGAGTACCTTTATGCTGCAAGTCTCGTTGGAAGGAAGAAATAATTATCGAGTTGAGAAAGAATCACTACAGCTAAATGTCTGAGCAAAATATTTACGTCGCTGTAGACATGGCAAATATTGAGTTGCTGATTTTAGAACAGGAATGAATGTTCAGCCGTAGATGTGAGGTCATGGTTGCAGTGGGAGAGAAGTAATCGCTGTCCCCTTAAATGTTGTCCAGGAATGAAGTTGCTAAATTGTCACAGGCGGAATTAATACGTCTAATTCATATTCAACTGGGTACTCTTGGGTCTAGAAGTGTAGACCCAAGGGTCCATGAATTAGACTGCAGACCAGGAATTAAATATTCAGCCATAATGCCTGGTCCTCTTTGCTGTAGGAGAGAAGCATGAAGGTCTCCAGAAAAGGTTGTCCAGGAATGAACCAGCTGAATTGTCAGTGGCGGAATTAATACGTCTAATTCATATTCAATTGGGTACCTTTAGGTCTAGAAGTGTAGACCCAATGGTCTATGAATTAGACGACTCTTCTCATGTTGGTGAGTTGCTGCTGATACAGGAGCGGACAGAAATACGTCCGTCCTGTTCGAATGATTTTGAGGAAGAGGTAGTTTGGCGGGCTTTCACCGAATTCGATATGCCCAGGAAAGTCATCCGGGCCGAATGGGATTCGTCATCCCCAATGATGAAAAATTATGGCGAGATCAACGGTCGAAATAATTTACGCGCCAAACATACGAAGTTCTTTTTGCTACAGATTACACTGGTTTACAAAGAAATAGAGGCAAGCACAAAAATACCCGTTTTTACCTAATTTGAGGGTGCTGAATTCAAATTTGAAATCCGTTTTTACTCATCACCTCTAGTTTTTTAGATATGTATAGTGTGCATTTTGTGCATATACGGTACATAAAGGCGTATATGAATTTAGGGTTAATTCTAATATTGTGAGACTTATGGCTTATTTTTTAGTTATTATGCACTAAATGTAAGTGATAGCATTACACTATATATATATATATATATATATATATCAAGACGGATTTTGACAGTTAAGGCAGCAGGTCTCAATCCACACTCTGGCAGTCATTGGAAGAGGTTGTCTCGCAGGCGGCGCAGGAGGTTGGTGTCCCTCAACTATCGTGTTACACATCTTTTGGGTTACTAAATATTAATATTACATTTTCAAATGCACATTTAGTTTTACTTTGTAATATTTTCGGATTCTCCAATGGCTTCAAGCACGTCAAAATGTCGAGGATGCCTCAACAAGATCAATTATTTCTGCTACGTGTGTGGGGACTTCTCAACAGTTGCACAGCGTCGAGCCATCACTTCCCTCCTCAGAACCGCCTACTTTCACTATTTTGACTGTAAAATTGGTGATCAGGACAAGTCTTGGGCTTCACACATCTGCTGTAAACCCTGCTACAATGGACTAACTGCATGGTTTAATGGCAAGAAAGCAGCTTTCAACTTTACAGTCCCGATGGTTTGGAGAGAGCCGCGAAACCACGCAGATGATTGTTATTTTTGTTTAACTAATATAACTGGTTTCAATGCATCTTCTAGGAAAAAGATCCCCATTCAGATGATCTTCCTGTAGCCACACCTCCGGTAAATAAGGATCTTCTTTCCTCATCAGATGAAGAAATGCCTTCAAGGGAGGATTCTGCCGAGTCAATATCTTTGGAAGATATTGAGTCTACATATTCAGGAACAAGTGGCAATGAGCCATACTGGATCACGCAAGAAAACCTGAATGATCTTGCTCGTGATTTGTATCTGTCAAAACAGCAGTCAGAGATCTTGGCTTCTCGGCTTAAACAGTGGAACCTAGTCCAGGAAGATGTAAGGATCATCAGTTTCAGGAATCGGAACAAACAAGGTCATTGGTCTTCTTATGGGTATGCAAGCGGGCTTCACGAAGTACTGTTGTTTTCTCTGTCTCTGGGATAGTCGAGCTGTATCCCAGCATTACAAGCAGAAAGAATGGGGGTTTAGAAGCACTTTTGTTCCTGGCGAACACAGCCTCAAGGAGAATCCTCTGGTGGACATGAATAAGGTGCTTCTTCCTCCTCTTCACATCAAGCTTGGTTTGATGAAGAATTTCGTGAAGGCGTTGCACAAAAATGGTGCTGCCTTCCAACACTTGTCTACAGTGTTCCCAGGTCTTAGTGCTGCTAAGCTCAAAGAGGACATCTTTGTCGGACCTCAGATCCGAGAAGCGCTGAAGGATACTGATTTTGAGGGGCTTCTTAACTTAAAGCAACTGAGAGCATGGGAAGCATTCAAGTCAGTCTGTAGTGGCTTCCTTGGTAACACACGCGTACCAGATTACCAAGCCTGTATTGAGAAGTTGCTAAAATCTTATGAGGATATGGGGTGCTGAATGTCACTCAAGATTCATTTTCTCCATTCCCACCTCAACTTATTCCCGCCAAACCTTGGAGCAGTGAGTGATGAGCAAGAAGGAAGATTCCACCAAGACATTACGAAGATGGAGAGCAACTATCAAGGCAAATGGAACCCCGGCATGATGGGAGACTTCTGCTGGATGCTCTTGCGTGACATACCGGAGGCAAAATACACCAGATCTTCTAAGAAAACACACTTTTGACTGTCTGTGGTACTATGAATTGTGTAATTGTGTCATCCAAGTATATTGATTCAATTAGTGTTCTTTATCTATCCTGTTTTATCTGTTATAAGCTGCTGGAACTCTTGAAATATGCATATATATTCTCTGTTTATACTAAAATGAGACTATTTAAAAGTCAGAAAACTAGAGGTGATAGAGCAAAACTATTTATAAATTTGAATTCAGCACACCCAAATTAACAAAAAACAGCTATCCCCATTCTTGCCTCAGACCAAAAATTTATTTTTGTAAACCAGTGTTATTTGGGATATACGGTAATGAAGTAGTTTTATATATATATATATGAAAAAAAAAAAAAAAAAGTAAAGTCCTGATTTCTGAGATTTGAAGTTCCAAATCAGATGGAATAAAGAAAAAAATGGCAGGGAAGCCTGCTCCAAGGTTTTTAAGGTTTTAATTTTTTTTCGGCGGGTATGACTTGTGGGTGATTTCTCGGGTTTTTTGGTCCAAATTGATCTTTTGGATTCGTACATGAGCAGTAAGGTGAACAATGGATTTAGAAAAAGCTAGATGCTTATATTATAGTTTGCCCAGTCGGCAGTTTGCATCTCTGCAAAGGGGTAAGACCCCCGCTCCAACGAGTGTCCTGGCCCGGAATAGTAGAACCTGATAGGGTCCTATCTATTGGTCAAATAGAACTAAAATGCGTACTTATACTAAGCTGAATTGCTTGAAATAGAACTGTTTTGACATATAAACTACGCGACTAGCAAAGGCATGGACAACTATAGATAGGCTATCGATCATATAGAAGTCAGACCTGACCGATAAAATAAAACGCAGTTTTTTCCAAGCAGCGGTCGTGTCGATACTACTATATGGATATAAGCGATATACTCCAGTGGACCCCTTCACATGGACGAACAAAAATTGGACAACATGATAATGATGATGACTTATGCTTAACTGAATTGTTTGAAATAGAACTGCTTTTGACAATGAAACTGTACTTATGCAAAACTAAATTGTTTGAAATAGAACTGTTTTGACATTTAAGTGTGTGTGGACAAAAACTATACTTATACTAAACTCAATTGTTTGAATTAGAACTGTTTGACTAAACTGAATAGCTTGAAATAGAAATGTTTTTGACAATTAAACTGTGTACTTATGCTAAACTGAATTGTTTGAACTAGAACTGTTGATTTGTATATAAATGGATTTGGCATTAAATAACCTAGAAAGGTTGATATGCCATAAACCCAAACAAACATATTTTAGTTGCCACAGAATTTCCCGATGAATTAAATAGTTATACCATGATTATGCGAGGGGTAAAACGACATCCCTCGGGGATTCGCAGACAAATCGGTACAGAAAGATAGATCAGGAACAGAAAATTTTTAAGTGATCAGTGAGCATTGAAGTGTGTGCGTTGAAATAAAGAGAAGACCTAGAGTGTGGAAATTTGAGAAAGGCAGAGATATTACAAGTAGTGATTGATTTAAAGAGAAAATCAATAGTGAAAAAGAGTAGCGCATGGCTGATTTTGGCACGATATATTTTGGTTATTTTGCTGCATGCAAATCAGTTCATAATGCTGTAGTGGATAGAAAAAGAAAATTAAAATTAAATCAAAAATGAATATAAAAAAATGCAGAAACTCCCAGAATTTCCAGGCAGGAAAAGGGGCGACGCATGCACAAAAAAGGAACCATCTCGGTCAAAGAAAGAAACTCGTTCTCTTTCAGCAGTGACCGGCGAAGTGACAACTCTGAAATCTTTTTTGCTGCTGGTGGGAGGCCCAACGCGTCCGTCTTTAGGCGGCGCACTCGCGATCGTTTCACTAGTAGCAGCCGACTCGGTTAACATACAGCCAAAATATAAAAAGTTTCAAATGGACCTATTGAACTACGAACTAAAAACACCGAATTTTGACAAATCTCCTCTAAAGCGTCCAACACATTGTTAACGTCTTTAAACACTAAATTTGAACATATATACCCAAGAATGACTAACGCATTTTAACACCTTGTCTGGGAGACGCATCCATTTCATTTGGATTCAGGAATATTTTCTTCACTCACTGAATGGTTTTTTAACCCAGCAATAAAGTCAAAATATAAAAGATATCTTGGCCTCCTATCTTCTTTTCCTGTCTTCTTTCCATATAATTCCTTTACAGCCTTCATAGACCGAAGAGGAAAAACCAGCAAAATAACGTGGGGTAAGAAGTGTTATGCAGAAATAGTTCCAGACTACGCGTGTGTATTAATGTACGTCTTTATTGGCCCCCTCTTGTTCACCCAGTGTCCCGCATTTAAAGCCCCTTCAGGCCGATATATTATTGGGTCGCTTATGTATATAAGTCGACCAACATCCCCCATACATACATACATACATACATACATAAAATGAACATTTCAAACTTTTATAAGTTGCCGTTCACCATAGCGGTTGATGGTCTTGCCTGCAGTGACTCTCTTCAGACATGGTTGTCTTTCAGCCATGTCTGGTTACTGTTGTTTGGTATTTTCTTCACTGCTATTGGTAGTGACATCTTGTTTGCGGTTTGTTTCTATCTTGTTGCTATGTCTTGGTCTAGTTATGAGTCGTAGGTGTCTCCTATTTCTTGTTAATTTTTTTCTATTTTCCAGTTCGATCATGTATCGCCGGTATTCAAACTTTTCTGTGACAATTGCGTTTTTCCAATATTGGTTCTTGCCATATGGCTACGTAGTCACCTGGTCACCCTTTCCTAATTCTGTCAGGTCATGGGCGTTTCTGTCATAGTGTTGTATTTTGGCCTTTGACCCGGCAGGTGATGCACCGGAAGGAAGTGACACATTCTAATGGCAGTTATGAGAGGAAATCGCGTGGGCGGAAATTGGCTGATGAAATGGGACGAGGTAAAAAATTCCCATGGTACACTCATAGACTGACGCACCGGAAGAGAGTGACCTGTGCACTGCATGACAGTTATTTCCGCTTGATGACGATCAAATATGCGATTTCAAAGATCGAGTGGGCGATCGAGTGAACGTTGAACTATTATATAACTCAGTCAAGACAGAAGTCAAGACAGTTCGAGTTCCAGTTGGACACAGATGTGATAGGGAAAGCCACACCAGGCCGAAAGGGCTTGGGGCCCTGTTGAATTGGGGTCCAGAGAAAATGCTGATAAGATGCAGTAAAGAAAGCCATCACCCAGCAGAGTGGGCCTCTGGGCCTCCGGTTGAGCATCTGGAGAACGAGAAAGACACAACATTGACGGCCATAAGAGTGGGGGGTCAAAATATTGCAGTTTCTGTTCGGTCTCCAGCTCCCTCTCACACACAAACCTTGAATAACCTTTTCGAACCCTTGCAATAAAGTGAGAGGTAAATATTTTTTTAAAGAAGTCTTCGCTCGTCCTTTATCGTTGTGTCGTTGTGATTCATTCTGCATGAATCTGCATATGACCATATAACAATAGTGTTTCTTTTGCCGTTGTTTTGCTTTTCGTAATTTCGTTTTCGTTTCTTCCGTATTAAATGGGGATAGGAATTTCTTAATTGTAGGCAATACGCTTCTCAATTGTCTTCCAAAGAATCTCTGCGCTGAAGACATTTCTGTGGATTTTGTTGGTGTGTTGGTGAATTCTAATACGGCTAGACAAGTTTCTTATAATATATTTTATTCGTTTTACAGCTGATTCAGCCATTCAATTGAAATTTGGCATCTCTGGTGAGCTGGGATTCCATTTGAATCCGTATTTATGGGCCAGTTCTCTCATTTGGTGGTCAAATACAGAGCCCTCATCACTTACAACTTCTTTTGGAATGCAATATTTCATGAAGTGTTTCCTTGTCAGTTTGACTGTGCAACCTGATGGTATTCATTGGAATCGATCAACCATAGTATAATTGCAGAAATAATCCACACAGACTAGATCTTTTCTTCCATCCAGTGTCATGGTATCGAGGCCAATAAGTTGGAATGGGTATTCTGGCACTGGTCTTGTGATTAATGTCTTCTTGCTATTTTTCACAGAATATCAGCTACACTGTTTGCAGTTCATATAACATTCCTGGAGTTCGCGCCTCATTCCAGGCCATAAGATTGTGTCAAAGGCGCGTCTCATGTTGCTATCAACTGCTAAATCGCTTGTGTGTGCCTTTTTCTTCATGTCATTTCTCATTGAACTAGGTATAAACACTTTGTCTTTGTAAAATACCATATTTTGTTGACAGGTAGTCTCTGAATTTGTACAGGTGCTTCAACTGGAATTCAAGGGCTTTATAACGCATTGGGAAACCTTGTTTAATCAGTTTTATGAGCTTCTGTTGATTCTCATCCTCTTTGGTGGTGCTGACTAGCCTATCTCTGTTCTGTTCACTTATAGCAAGAAATTCTTGTAGATTTACGTCACTGAAATGAAATTGAAATTTGTTACCCTCTATTGGGGCTCTTGAAATAGCGTCAGCAATAATTACGTCACTGCCCTTCTTGTATGTTTTTTAGTCAAAATTCTATATTGAAAGCATTGTAGCGGAAGGGAAATTTCATATTTTAGTTTGGCGCGCAAATTTAATTCGACACTTAATTTCACCCAATCAGGATGACCTATCCTATTCACCCCGGATTTTCTTTTCCGGGCAGCAAATTGGGTAAGCTGCCAAACCCACTCTCTTTGGCTGGAGAACGCCGTCCAGTGCAGACGTCACATTGGCCGTTCTTCAATAGCAATAGCGACTTTTTAGCTGGACAACGCCGCCCAGTGCAGACGTCTCACTGCGGCTCTAGAATAGCAGCAGTAGCAGCATGGACACACGAGGGAACCCATCTAATTTATGGATTCCTTGCAAGGAATCCCAGTTGAATATAAATTAGATGCATTCAACATGCCTCGCACAGGCACAACTTTATATAACCCTCAAAATTGGCTATATCAACGCGACGCTTTTATTCTGCTCTCGACACCTAGCTACTAATTCACCTCTGGGCCACTTTAATGGAGGCTACGCATACTCTCCTCCTCAAAAATACCAGACACACAACGTACACACACACACGTTACACTCTTCCTCGCTACCAACAACTAAACCTCTCGCTAAAGCATCATTTTTAATAGTCTTTTTGGTGCTTCGCTTAGAGGCTTGTTGCTGATTGCTTTGAATGGTTTGTTATCTGACTTTATTGTTACATGTTTTCCGTCGCAATAGTCATTGAACTTGTGTAATCCAAACACAACAGCTCCCATCTCTTTTTCAATTGGTGCGTAGTTTTTTTCACAGTCGTTCCAAACCCTTGGTGCGTATGACACTGGTTTCCCATTCTGCAAGAGGAGAGCTCCCACGCATACCTCAGACATGTATCGTGACTGGCTTTTCTAAGTTGCCGTAAGTTAAGACAGGAGTGTTTGCTATAGCTTTCTTTATGTCTTCAAATGCTCTTTGTTGCACCTCTGCCCATTAGAGAACCTGATCCTTTCGTGTTAAACTGTTTAAAGGTTCACATTTTGTCGAATTTCGAGGTGTATTTAATCATTTTACTTTGCTGTGCAGCTTTGCATCGGCCAATACACTGTGTCAGGGTTAAATCAGGTTACCTCAGGAGAATTTCTCGCGTTTTTCTACCATGTATTCCTTCTATTATCTGTAATTTGATCATACCGTTCTCGGTGACGTTGTTCCATTCACAGTCTTTAGAACTCGATTTTAAATTTAACAAATAGTCCTCAATGCTCTTATTTTCACTTCGTTCTTTTCGTAGGAATTCTACTCTGTCTACGGTCAATGTTTTCATAGGTTTGCAGTTCTTAAATGCTTCGATAACTATTTCGAATGTTCTTTCGTCGTTATTTTCTGTAGCGAGAGAAGAAACTTACCTCCTGGATAAAAGCGCGTAAGACTATGCCTTGCGTGTCAAGTAGAATAAAATATGTTTACTTCTGGAGGCAGAAATTTCTATATGCTGGAACTTGCATAAAAGAGCATGCCCGCAGCAGGAACAGGTTGTTGTTCTTTGCGGACTGCTTTTTTGACTGACAGAACGAACGAGTTGACCAGAGGTATACTGAAGCTACCCAATTGTCTGAGGACTGGGCTACTGCTCTTGTTTTGGACTGATTCTACAACAAACTCCAAAGGAGTTAACTCTACATTAGTTTATTGTTTATTTAAACATACAACAGCAGGGAAAATAAATCACGGAATCCATTTCCTTCCGTTGTACAATTGCTTACTAATCCTGACTGCCTAGTAATCAACTTTGATCTAACAAACAATAACTACATTTTCAACCGTTTCTCCTTACGCGTTCTTGACTGTCAGACTTCGGTAAATTTGTTGACCTTTTCTTCCTAAAAGATTAATAAACAAACTCTTTTTCTTCTTTACAACATTTTAGCAGCTTAGTTTTTGCTTTCCCCTTCGAATTTCTAAAGTTCAAAAAACATGTACACTCGATAAAAGCTTTGTGTAAATTTCTCGCTGTCCAGTCAAAACTTTGGGGGGGGGGATTGATTGACATCATTTTGTGACTTAACCCCCCCAAAAAAAAAACAGAGTAGTACCCACTCAGTTTATCTTCGAGTTTGTTTCTTCTGACACCATGTTATGCAAAAATAGCTCCAGGCCACGTGTGTGTATTAATGCATGTGTTTATTGACCCCTCTTGTCCGTCCAGTGTCCCGAAGTTAAAGGCACCTTTAGGCCGATATAATGTTGGGTCGCTTATGTATATAAGTCGACCAACAAGAAGAGAAAACCAAAATGGAGTCAGATAGCAAATAACAACTAAAATACCTTAAGACCCCATAATGTCATTACGATGTTTTAGGCAATGAATGTAATTACTTGAATTTTGTGTACTTCTCTACTTACTCCAGGTAGGAACCTGTAGAGCAAATGACTGGTGCGTTGGTCATGAGGAATCTAGGCGAATGTATTGCTGAAATGACTGGGTTTTTGTGATCAGGATTTTGGGACTAAGACGTTGGTTCTGTTATGTTTTTAGTTTCCTTAAGAAATTGCAGATGGCTCAGTGGTGTCTTTTTTTTAAATGAGAAATGTGTTTGTTTTGTATTTTTGATGTATGCATGTGGGAAGAGCCAACCACGCAGATAAGTAACAGTATAGAAGTAATTTTAAATAATTACAAGAACTGGCAAGTGCTACATAATGAATAGGTCGCCTTCAAAGTTTTGTACCATGATTGTTTTATTTTGTTGCTTCTTTTGTATTTTTAGTAAGTTGTAAGGCGAACGACGGAAGTTTTCAACACCAAACAGTTAGTAGAGTCAAACAAAGCAGTGAGCAGTGACACTAGACGTCACGCCGTTTTGGGCACTTGCCCGGAGGCGGTGGGTGCATACTGACTTTGTAAGTTCCTTCTTACTCCATCTTAATTTGCTGGGTGTCTTGTCTGTGAAGGCTGCAAAGGAAAAAAGGAAGGAAGAAAGGAAGCGAAGGAAGATATCTTTTCAATTTCAACTTTATTTCATTTGGCCTTTCGTACGGCTACTCTGTAGTGAGGAATGTCTTTCTGGACTATTTGAAAACCGTCGTTAATCGCAAATCAGGCGTTGGAATATATTAGTCGTTTCCGGTGGTTAATAAGTCCAAGTTCAGTGTGGTCATATCCACTGGTGTCTTCATGCTGCTTGCCCCGGCGTGTTGGCTAGCTTGCAGCAGACGCAACCCGCATGCGAAGTCCAGTGGACTCAGCAAAACAGACGTACTACCTACTAGCATCCGAGTCAAAGAAAGCCCTTTCGGTCTGAAAGGTCCTGCTGAAGTGTAAATGGGTTTCTTTCTTTCGTAGGGGCGGTTCCTTTTTTTTTTTTTTTTTTTCCGTGCATGGGTCACACCGCCTCCTATCAGGGGCTTCTGGGAGTTTCGGCATTTTTTAAATTTTTATTCTATTTATTTCATTCACTCTCACAAGGTCAAATCAATTCAATTGATAGTTTAAGATTTGTTTAAAGCTTAGCTTTCATCGGAGGAGATAAAGCCAGGTAACTAAAATTCTAGAAGTTCAGAAGTCAGATTATAACTTTGATTTAGGTTGCTGAGAAACTGCAGAGCAAGCAGTCTATGATTTCTATCAATGGTCCAATGAATTCCTCGGATTTGCAGCCCTGGTAATTAGACTCACGTATTGCCTATAAAAGTAGTAGTCTTTATTTTTCTTAATGTCTACAAAATACCGGAAGTTAGGGAAGGGGTGTAACCGATCCCTTAGGGAAAAGGGGACATTTTAAAAAATATAATCCTCTACTTCTGACTGAAATCTTACATAAAATTAAAAACAGCAATGATGCCTTAGAAAGACTGGAGCAGTGTTTCTGTGGGTCGTATGGAATATCCAAAATACTACGATAAAAGTATACACTATGCATATGTGCTGACTTCTTTACCTTGTGGATGCAAAACATGGGCTACCTATCATCATCTAATAAAAAAGCTAGAAACTTTTCAACAACAGGAAGAATTATAGGAGTGAACTGGAAAATGTATATAAGTAACATTGAAGTGCTAGATTGGTTTCATTTGGTTTGGTTTGGTTTAGTTTGGTTTTTATGGCATATAAACCATTGTAGGTTATTTAATGCCAAATCCTTTTATACGTATATATCAAATATATGGTTTCTAAACTCATTTTGTTGATGTTACAAGACGAGATCTTGCCTTGATTTGAAAAAACAAAAAGAAAGAAAAGAAGAAAAGAAAAAAAAAACGGAAGTTAACACTTCGAGTTCTCAACTAAAAATGAAAAGTTAGTCGCTCATGCATGGGCTCCGCGCAGAACTTCCGTTTGCGATAAATTAACAAAAAAAAAATACATTAATAAATATCCAATCGGAACGCTTCCCGCGGGGCACAAAAATTGCCGTTCTGAGCCTACAGAAAATGTATAAATAGACGGACCAAATAATCATCAGGCAGTTGCGTTCCTACACCACAGACTTGTTCCTTCACACGACCCGTGTTAAGGATTCTACGCACCGTCCGGCGCCTGTCATCCGATACATCAAACGATCGCCACCGTTAAGAACATTGTCCTAATTCCGAGAAAACCATCCCTTCACCACGGGTACTTTGTAACTACCCATTCACCACGAGACAAGTACAGTACATGAACTTTGTAACTACTACCACTGAATTCATTCTTTAACTGTGAACATATTTCTCCATTCTACTCTCTGTACTTAATCTATTTATAAAAAATTTTCTATAACATCATTACTGTGTTATTGTGAGTATCTATACGTTCTTTGTTTTGCAACCATACGCATTTCTCGCCCACAACTCAGAATATAACATAGATAACATTTTTAAACGAGTCTGAGCTCATTTTTTTGGCCCACAGCTTAATAGTTTCGCTTATTTCTATCTAATGCGAATGATTCTATTAACGATTAATCATTTTGTTTGCCCACAGTTTAATGTTTACAAGTATTACTATTTATCACTAACAATTCAATTAAACATCAGCCGTTTGTTAAATGATTAAACAGTTCTATTTCAAACAATTCAGTTTACCATAAATGTCAAACAGTTCTATTTGACTCATAGATAGGACATTTTCAGTAGTTACCACTTCGGGCTAGAGTAGACCTGGGACCGATAGCAATGAAGGGGTACTCCGCATTTCCCAAAGCTCTAGTATTACTGAAGCTTCACCATCAGATTGTTTTGTATCATATCCTGGATACTCGTTGGGGGAGTTTTACCTCTCTGCAGAGATGCAATCGATGTATTCTGCAGCCCTAGCTGACTGAGCCAGAAGTGCTAGAGAGAAGTCTGTGCGACAGAGCTGACGTCGTAGTTCTGAAGCAGACAACAAATTGGAATGAATGATAGAAAACTTCCCAAACATATTTTTTACGGACATCTATTAAATGGAAAATAATTTTCCACGATGCCGTAAAAAATCGCTGTTTCAGAGAGAAGGGGTATATTTTGGTCATATTTCGTAAAGGTAGGAGGGTCCCGCGAGTTATCATCTTGCACAGTAAACTGAAACACATCGCTATGTGAAACTAAAAAAATCGTACCTCATAATCAAATCGGAAAACGATTGTCAATTCGACAATATTCAGAAGAAAATAAAGCAAAAACAAAACAAATATAAAATAGTAACTATATGTCCGGCCTATTGGCATAATGGTTACAGTGTTCGCCAGTAGCCCGGAATATCGGGGTTCAATCTTAGGTCGAGACATGTCAAAGACTCAAAAAATGGTACTTGATCCCACCTTGCTTAACACTCAGCATTATAAGGTATGGATCAATGGTAAGTGGAACAATCCATGGAAAAGAGTTGCGCCCTCCCCTACACCTCGGTGTAGTAGCTATTGAAAAGGGAGCCTTCAGGTCGCCCACGATCACGGTTGGCCAACTTACTACTTAAGTATATATCCGTTAACGGATAAGATAATGGTGATTGAGAATAGGTTTGCAAGCGATGAGTTGTGTCGAAGCAAAATTGTAATTTTGAATGAAATTCTAAGATGACTAATTTATTCCCTTTGTTACAACATAAATTTTCCTTTACTATTTGGCAAATGTCTTACTTGTAGTATACGTGTGTTTTATTTTCTTTCTTTCGAGAAGCTCTGTATTGAGAAAAGCATTCGAATTTGTCAAGCCTTGAATTTCATGGAACGAAAATTGTCAGGTCCGTTCTAGTCGATGTCTGGTTTTACTACTTCTTATTCATTCTCTGTCGGGGGTGGGGGTGGGTAGTGTAAGTTGTTCCCTACTGTTCTAGACTGATTTTTGGTGTCAGCTGAAAGGCTAATTTTAGTATGATGAAATATCGTAATTTTTTTCGTCATGTAAGCATTACAAGTTCTTAGAGCAGAAAAAGTAACGTTAAATCTGTCATCGGAGTCCTTTTCCACTGGTTTATGAGTCTCTCTCTAATAGCTCTTGGAGGATCTTTATGACTTCAGATTTGGCTCTGGAAGTGACTGATGACACGATTAACATCATTATTATTGTAGCCCAGAGGGAATCAGGGGCCGTTCTAAAAGAAAAAACATATGAAACCTCACATTTACCGCCCCTCAAACATCGCCTGATAAGCGCTTGTGTGATTGGTCAAGAACCATTGTCAGTGACCAATCAGATCACACAAGACATTAGGGCCTGTTTTGGGGTACAAATACAAACACAAGAGAGATATCGGTCCCTCTTTACGCTGAAGGCCATCCAAGTAAGAAGTTATAATGTTGCGGAGCCGATAAGCGCCTCGACCACGCAAATGCTTTTTTAGTTTAAATGCGTGCTAGTAGTGACAACCAAAGACAATGAAGGGGACAAAGAAGCAAGGTAACAGATACAACAAAAGTGACGATTTATTGCCGGAATTACAAACGTGTAAGTAAAGTCCGTGGTAGTTGTATGTGGTCTTCAGCTAGAATGGGTGATGTCGATAACTGGTATGGTCGAGTCGTGGTTGTGCGCAGCTGGACGTTCGACGAGGGTAGCTGGCGTAGGTCGAGTCGTGGAGATACAGCTAGCCTTTAGCCACTGCTCTACTATCTGCGCAGCGCTAAGATAAAGCCAATCTTAGCCTCGGTCTCCTGGCCCGTTCGCTCGACAGTGCAGAGCTTTGGCGCGCAAGCCTTAGCTATCGTCTCGATACGTTCGCACAGCTTTGGCGCGCAAGCCTTAGCTACCGCTCGATACGTCCGCACAGTTTTGGCGCGCAAGCCTTAGCTACCGCTCGATACGACCGCACAGCTTTGGCGCGCAAGCCTTAGCTACCGCCCGATACGACCGCAAGCTTTGGCGCGACAAAGCCATAGCTACCGTCAACGATACACCCGCACAGCTATCTGGCACGACAAAGCCATAGCTACCGTAAACGATACGCCCGCACAGCTATGGGGGACGGCAAAGCAATAACCATCGTCTCCAAGATGTCTACACAGCTAGGGGCACGACAAAGCCCTAGCTTTACCAGTTCGCTCGCTCGACCTCGTGCATGCTAAAGCCTGGCAAACCTTAGCCACCATCTCCCCGTCCGTTCACTTAGTCCGTAATACTAAGACACGGCTCAGTCTTAGTCACCAACTCGCTCGACTCTACACGACCAAGCTGCCAACGCTGACTTCGACCTCGACGCTCCCGCAATGCAGTCCACGTAACGACCCGCTGTTACGGACTGTCCCAGCATTGCAGCATCTAGTCCACGTAACGACTCGCTGTTACGGACTACCCTAGCATTGCAACAACTAGCCTATGTATGACTCGCTGTACCTGCTAGCAACCAGATCGACATGCCCCCCGGTTAACCCAACATACTGTCAAAACCGGGATATCGATCTACTGACCACGACGCTCCAGCAATGTAGCATCCAGTCCACGTAACGACTCGCTGTTACGGACTACCCTAGCATTGCAACAACTAGCCTACGTACGACTCGCTGTACAGGCTAGCAACCAAATCGACACACCCACGGTTAACCCAACGAACTGTCAAAAACCGGGACATCGATTTACCAAAACCTACCGACCTCAGCTTCCCGCTACGATCGTCCAGCTGCATCCAACGACTCGACCGACCTCAGCTTACCCGCATCAAACATCTAGCTGTATCTCTACGACTCGACCTACGCCAGCTACCCTCGTCGAACGTCTAGCTGCGCACAACTACGACTCGACCATACCAGCTATCGACATCACCCATCTAGCTGAAGACCACATACAACCGCCACGGACTTTACTTACACGTTAGTAATTCCGGCAATAAATCGTCACTTTGTTGTAATAACACCAGCGACTTATACGGGCCGACGACAATATAATATCTAACCACACAGAAGCAAGAGACACTTATCAACCCAAGTGACAATATAAGTCCGCAGGTATATTATTTTGCAACATATTAAGTTCACTTAACAATTCCTTAACAACTCTCGCTCTTCATTACTTTTTAAACTTTGCTCTTCGTATTACGCTTGTAATTGATATTGTTGAGAATACACCGTTTTATTGAAGTGTCGTGTCCAGTTTTCCTTGCCACTACCTTTTATGCTTATTTTGTCCGTCTAATTGCTACAGTTCAGAAGCGGTTTATTACTCTGAAGGAAAAGAACTTCATGTGGGTTTTAGAAGAATAAATACGTTACGAATGTGTAATAGCATAAATAGTTAAGAATTCAAAGCGATTTTGTTAGCTAAATTTAGCAGTGGATTTCGATGTGGAATCTAGCTGAAGACCGATAGTTCTTTTGAAGTCCAACCTCACGCCAACTCTTACCCGGTTATGAATATCCATAAATTAACCACAATAGTAGTAGGCAGTTAGAACCGAGTTACACGAGAACAGAGTTAGACCAGACGAGACCAGAAGAGACAGAGGAAGAAAGGCGTACGACGTGGGGATTAGCTCTCGAGTTCTGAGCTTTATTTA
Organism: Sepioteuthis lessoniana; assembly: GCA_963585895.1. Classification (NCBI taxonomy): domain Eukaryota; kingdom Metazoa; phylum Mollusca; class Cephalopoda; order Myopsida; family Loliginidae; genus Sepioteuthis; species Sepioteuthis lessoniana. The sequence goes on along the minus strand of CAUZXS010001642.1, from coordinate 73,881 downwards.
CGTTGTACCGAACATCCCTAAATAGAGAACATTAAATAACCATTCAAATACGACACTGTGAAGAAAAACAAACATAACCGTCGTAAAGATTGCCATGTACCAGACTGCGTGAGTAGAGAAGATAAAAGATAAATTAGCTTTCGACAAATAACTGATGGTCTCTGACAGAATTTGCCACTTATGTAAGAACTCTGAATGTAAAAAACTTTCTTTTTCATATGTGCAACGTATCGTTATAATTGCAAAGCTATATTTGTTCTCTGTTTCTGGGTGCAGATTTTTTTTTCTTACATAATTGTGTGGTAACATTCATCTATTTGCTAACCGATTACTCTGATAAGCGCTTGATTCGTTGTCCAGATCTTAAAAACACAACGTGGGCGGACAGTGGATCATTCCGTGTTATTTCGATAAGTTGAACATTCAGCAGATTGAAGGCAGAATCACTCCCGTGTTTGTCAAACTCCAGTGCTCCGTCATATCATGGTTCATGTTTGAGACTAAATAGTTGCAGATCCTAAAATGTTATTTTCTTACTTTTTAATAAATGCAATTTCCATTACTCTATTATTTGTGATTCTTGATTTGGACCCGATTATTTTGTTTCAAAAATTGTTAAACACTCTGTACATGGAAATCATATAATAGCAATTTCTCATGAGACTAAATCTCATCTGTGCCAGAGATTTTAAAAATGTTGTTGGCTTAAAAAGCCACACCCATTCTTGGCATGGTTAATTATTCTTTTTCAAATAATATCTTGAGAAGATAATACTTGAATGGGAGGTAGCAACAACTGTGTATGTATGTAAGTATGTATGTATGTAGAAAATTAAAAACAATACAAACTTGAAATAAAGCAGAACTGAGACTTCCGACCCCATAAATTGTGTAGCACTGCGGGGATGTCTTGCTAGTGATTGTTCCCAGATGGGAACCAAAAGAAGTTGATTGTCACTACTGTCTGAGTGACGAAAGAAGTCGGTAAACATACATTTATAGTTTGGTTCCAACGTTTATTACTTGAAGTTTTAATTTGATCAGACAGGTCTTTTCATTGGGTTTCCACCTGTAATTTCAGAAAATTATAAAGAGGATAAAATTTTGCATTTTCTTCATTTCTTTTGAAACACCCCAATGGGTTTTTCTAGAAATTAAGACCCTCAAAACATATCTGACTGTTTGACTGGTTCTCAAAAACCCCAAACTAATTTAAAACATTAAGAATCTTTTCTTTGCCTCTTTCTGGTCATGTGACTTCCTTCAGCTTGTCAATAATTGAGCACCCATGATTCCAAATCATTATTTTCCCCATTTTCTTCAGTTGACATACTGGCTCAAAACTTTTGATCTCTCATCAATCAGTCACCAACTCCTGACAATGCACTTTATGATGCATTACATTACAATTGGCCCAGTCGGCTGATGTTGTAGAATACGTCAACTGCATCTCGGTAGAGGGGTAAGACACCTCACTCTCAACGAGTATCCTAGATATGACACTAAACCATCTGATGATGAGGCTCCAGTTCTGAAAAAAAACCCATTCATTGCCATTACTCTCCGGTCAACTCTGACCAAGAGTGGCACTATCTGTTAGGGTCCCATCTATGGGTCAAATAGAAGTTTAATCATTTACTATACTTGAAGTTATTTAACTGTGTGTAAACAAATGATAAATATTAAATAGAATTATTAGTTTAAATATCAATACTTGAAACCATTGAACTGTATGCAAACAATGAATAGCAATATTTGAAACTATTTAACTGTGTACAAATAATGAATAGCGATACTTGAAACCATTTAATTGTGTGCAAACAAATAACCTCTGGCTCGTTTAAAAATAATGTTACCTATAAACTATTCGTTTAGAAGTCATATATATATAAATATAGAGAGAGAGACAGACAGACAGGATTTGGTATTAAATGGCCTGCAAGGGTTGATATCATGGCGTTCTCTACAACTAGTATAGAACGCCATGGTTGATATGCCATAAAATTCAATAAACTAATCAACAATATATTGTATATTTAGGAGTCTATCTAACCGAAATAATTTCCAAGAAACCAAATTTATAATACTCTATCTGTAACTACTTCCCTTCTGCTGGTTCTTGGTTCTCCTCGAAGAATACGCTCACATTCAACTTCAAGATGGCGTTATCCTTTTTGAAATTCTTTAATTATTCGTTATAAACAGATATTAGCATTCCCGACTAAATCTTCCCATCTTCTGTGCCATGCTTCAATGTGATTTTGGCTGCGTAGAAATTAACATTCTGTACACTCGTGTACTGTTCACAATTCCGGTGGATACAGCACTGATGCGTGCAAAGCAGTACCGTTCAATAAGTGTCCTCTGACATTACTACAGAGAGACAAAAATAATTGTTTTCCCTGGAACAGTAGACTTATCCTCCCACTTCATGTATCCGTGGGCACGTGAGAATTGAGACCCTTAATCTTCCTCTTTTTCTATCCTGGTTGGAAAATGAGAAAATGTTTATAAAAAACTCTACTTATTGGACAGTAGTGTGGCGTTGCCTTAAGTTCTGGCGAGATATTTTATTTCAGCTTGCTATTGAGAAGAAAATCTACCAAGAAAAGCAAGACTTTTACCAATTTAGAACACCTTTTACACATTTATTGCCCATGGAACAATGTATACATTGCATCATTTGAGACACGGTTGCTTATTCTTGTAATACTTCTTATATTTTCGTTATATATGTGGAGTTTCACAATTCTCTGTACAACTGTCACAAGCACCGTCTTGCTTCATGTAACTGCAATCGCCTTGTCTCTAGTGACATAGCAAGTTGCGGATTGGTCTGATCAACTAGCCTATCATATAAACGGACTGGTTTACTCTCACTAGCCTCTTTTTCGGCACTTTCAGTTTCACAAGAGGCAAGCTATCTGCATTCTCTTTGCAGCGAAGGCAAACCACACGTATTCTTTTTGGCCGTCTTGGCAACACATCGCCACACTTATCCTTGATCTTACGATTACATAGGTGGCAACCCAGCAGAGGTCGCTTTTGCCGAGTACTTCTCCATAAAGGCAAGGGTCCAATTCCTCTGCTTCTTCTGTCTCTTTCTCTCTGACCTCCTCCTCGAGTGAACTCCCCGATTCCACATCATTATGCAACAGACTTTCCGATCCGCTCTCCATGGACGAGCTGACGTCATGATCTTCCTCCGACGTGGTTGATCTGTAGAGTGGGCGTAGATCCTCCATGTGGCAGGGAATTCTGTCTACCATGTCGGACTGATATCTATCTTAGTCACCTGACCCCTGCCAAATTTGGTTGTACATCGGCTCTGCTGGGCCTTGTCTCACACGAGATCTCCAACTTGTTCAGGGTTGTGCTCCGGACCTGAAGACGGTAGCACTACTCCACCCCTTTACACCCTGACTTTATATTTGTAGACAAATTCGAGATGGACAGAACGCCGTATTTTGGAACAATCCGCTTCATCGTACAGTGGCATCGCTCGGCTATGTAATTCCTAGCCGGGGCGTACGTGCAACGGAATCGCAAGTTCACTCCCCACTCCTGTTCCAAAGCTTTGCATTCTCTGCTGCAGAAGACAGTGTTATTGACGGATAGATCCTACTCTTTCAACAGTTCCTCGAACGTACTCAATCATCTCCTGATGAGCATTTCGCTCTCTGCCTTAGAACGTACTCATTCTTTTCCAGACTGGGTGACTGATACCCAGTGTTATACACACACATGGAATCCGTTTTCATGTGCAGCACATTGACTTGCCACTGGAAGGCCTGGTTGATACCTTTCAACATGGTGTCAAGTTCGGCCAAATTAATGTGTTGGAGATTACTTTCAGGTTCCACGAGCAAGCATCTTCCATTACGCGCCAATGTCCCTCCAGTTGGTGAGGAACTGGCATCGACCCACACGTTCAAAACCCGACTGGTCACGTACCAATCTCTGCGCACCTGATCATCCCGTTTCTGTTCACAGTTTCGACCATCATACGCTGGAGAAAAGTGTCTTTCACCTCATCATCTCAGCCCGCTGTGACTGTACTAGCTCTCCTCTTAATCACTCCGCAAGCCACACAAAGCCAGCCACAAGAACACGGTCTCTCACATGATGACGTTTGGAAATTCTGGAACTACGCTTCCTCGCCTCTACCAGAGTCTTCAACGCTACTCCCAAATACTCAAATGTGCACCGTCCTCTACCCGTTCGGTATGCTTGCTTTCCAGCACTACCTGAGTCAAGTGTCTCCTGACGCGGGTTGTGAGTACGGCATCTTCATTGACATACACGTCGTCAATGGAGGGTGATGTTGCTTGGTTACTCCTGCGACAGTATTGTACTGACAATAGCTTTCATGATAAGAGCGGGTACATTTAAGCCGAATCCCAAACGAATAAGCTAGAACTTTTTCTCGTATGATCGGGAATGACCACAGCGTCTCATGGACGTGTACTTATTTAGATGTACACCCTCCTGACACTCGAGTGCTCGTTCTTCGGCTGTGCAGTGCTAAGACACAATAATTCTAGCATCGACACTCATTCGCTCGTTTCCCGGCTCCGTAATGCTAAGGCACTGTAGTCTAAGTCATACCACTCGTTCGTTCCTTTTTTGGCACTGCAACGCTAAGACACCGTAGTCTTAGTCACTCGTTTGTTTGTTCGTTCCCTATTTAGGGCTAAGACACGGTCTTAGCCAACTCGTTCGATCCTGCGCGACCAAGCTACCAGCACCAACTGCATACCAGCTCTAGCATTGCAGCATCTAGTTCACAAATGATTCACTGCTCGGACTAGCATCAACACTTGAGACCACATCGACACCCCCCAGTTAAACCAAAGTAATGCACAACCGGGACATCGAACATCCAGCTATCTCTACTATCGACGATCACCAGCAGTCTCTACCAACAACGACTATTCCACCAGCTGTCTCTACTAACAACGACGACCACCAGCTGTCTCTACAATCGACGATCACCAGCTGTCACTACCAACAACGATGATCACCAGCTGTCTCTACTCTCTACGACTATTCCACCAGTTGTCTCTACTATTCCCATCGTCAATACGGCCATAAACTGTAACCTTCAACAACAAAAATTGTCATTTGTTATTACTGTTTTCTCACTTTTGTTCTCTTTATTGTCTTCCGGCTGTCAATTTACTCACACAAACAACAAAAAATAATTTGCATGGTCAACTTTCTTATTGGCCCTGCAACACATGTGTGTATATGCACAAGATCAGATAGATTGTTTTTTACTTTTTGCAGAAGGCAAGAGACAGCAGTGGTCTCCATTATCTATGCTAAACTTCATTTACTCCATCTCACAATAACTAAAACACATACTCTCTATGGGCTACCCAACATTAAAATCCCTAAAAATGAACATGAAACAATTAAATTTACAATAATAATGATCAGGCGTGGGAGAAAAAAAACAAAACAACCCCAAAAGAAATGAACTAAATAATATTAGGTTAATAAGATCGAGTCCCGGTAATTTGTTGCAGCCAACAAGCTTCAATGCATAACAGATTTCACACTAAGCCACTTTCCTCTAAGCTAGCTGCTCCAGCCGCCTGGAGGTGAGGGTAGTTAGCTAAATTGATGAACCAGAAGTTTCGGTATCCTGGTTAAATTATTTTGGACACGCTCTCGAAAGGCATTGTAAATCTTCTGAGGCTGTGCCTTTCGAAATACTAAAAGTTCTCTCTCTCTCTCTCTCTCTCTCTCTCTCTCTCTCTCTCTCTCTGTATATATATATATACAGTGTATCACAAAAGTGAGTACACCCCTCACATTTTTGTAGATATTTAAGTATATCTCTTCATGGGACAACACTGACAAAATGTTGGCAGGGGTTTAGCTTTTAATGGTTATATTTTGAGTTATTTAGAGGGGAAAGTAAATTAACTCTGTTATATAAGCTGCACACAGACTACTTTTCATTGTGTCAAAGTGTCGTTTTGTCAGTGTTGTCCCATGAAGAGATATACTTAAATATCTGCAGAAATGTGAGGGATGTACTCACTTTTGTGATACACTGTATATATAAGTTCATCGCATTTTTCCTTTCCATTTATACAGTGTTAATATATCAATAGACACGCTAATGCTAATACTGGAATTTGGGGAATAGGGAACTAATAATTGTCACCAGCTTATAGCAGGTTTAAAAAATACTTTACGGCTACACTCATTTTTTATGGGGGAATTCCATATTCACGCGGCTGAGCTGTGTGTCACAGCACTTTCGTGATATCAACAGGCCCTTTTCAACGCTCGTTGGCGCGCACTCGGCTTTTAGCTTGGCGAGCGCCCCGGGGCCTGTTCTGGACTTCGGTCCGGAGCGTGGCCCTGGAAAAGGAACAATGGCAGACTTGGGGCCTTTAATTAGGCACCTAGTTTCGACTAGGCTACCTTCGGGTGGGCGAGCTGCATTTTTGTCTCCTTTGTCCCCCATGCACGGCACTAGACCAAGCGTCTAGTTTAAGCCGTTAACTGGCATACGTGCCAGGACCCACATTTGAGTTCATGAAACTGCTTGCCTCATCAGGCTCACATTGCACTAAGTGAGCCGATGAGCAGCACAGACAAGCAGGGTTCGAGTCTCGATTCGTTCCCGCTCTCCCCTCCCCTTTATCCCCACTTTAATCGGCCTTCGGGCTTTTGACCTTGTGTCAAGTTGTGTCTGGTGGGAGGCAGCGACAAATACATGGCACGCACTCGGCTTTTAGCTTGGCGAGCGCCCCGGGGCCTGTTCTGGACTTCGGTACGGGGCGTGGCTCTGCAAAAGGAACAATGGCAGACTTGGGGCCTTTAATTAGGCACCTAGTTTCGACTAAGCTACCTTCGGGTGGGCGAGCTGCATTTTTGTTTCCTTTGTCCCCCTTGTACGGCACTAGACCATGCGTCTAGTTTAAGCCGTAAACTGGCATACGTGCCCGGACTCACATTTGGGTTCGTGAAACTGCTTGCCTCATCAGGCTCACATTGCACTAAGTGAACCGATGAGTAGCACTGACCAGCAGGGTTCGAGTCTCGATTCGTTCCCGGCCTTCCCTCCCCTTTATCCCCACTTTAATCGGCCTTCGGGCTTTTGACCTTGTGTCAAGTCGTGTCTGGTGGGAGGCAGCGACAAATATCGGCGCGCACTCGGCTTTTAGCTTTTTGCGAGGCCCCGGGGCCTGTTCTGGACTTCGGTCCGGAGCGTGGCTCTGCAAAAGGAACAATGGCAGACTTGGGGCCTTTAATTAGGCACCTAGTTTCGACTAGGCTACCTTCGGGTGGGCGAGCTGCATTTTTGTTTCCTTTGTCCCCCTTGTACGGCACTAGACCATGCGTCTAGTTTAAGCCGTAAACTGGCATACGTGCCCGGACTCACATTTGGGTTCGTGAAACTGCTTGCCTCATCAGGCTCACATTGCACTAAGTGAGCCGATGAGCAGCACAGACCAGCAGGGTTCGAGTCTCGCCTCGTTCCCGCTCTCCCCTCCCCTTTATCCCCACTTTAATCGGCCTTCGGGCTTTTGACCTTGTGTCAAGTCGTGTCTGGTGGGAGGCAGCGACAAATATCGGCGCGCTCTTGGCGAAGCTCATTAAGGAGTAATCCTGCATTTTGTGCGGTTGCATTCACCTTAACTTCCGGCGTTGATCCCACTTCTCGTGGTAGATCTGTCTTTCTTCCACCTACATAGGTATGCACAAAGGTCCTTTTTAGGACCATAAGAGGTCTCTGTCTGCGGGTCAGAGCATCTCTGACTGGTCAGTAATGACCAGTCGAAACAGACGGCCAGGCGGCAAACACAAAGACGGATTCTAAGACCAACAGGTCTTAACTCTCGCTCGGTTCCGATTGTCCGATAAGCTGCGCAGCGGTAATGGCACGGTCCAGCCTTTAGCTACTGCTTCGCTATCTGTGCAGCGCTAAGATAACGCCCATCTTAGCCTCGGCCTCATGGCCTGTCCGCTCGTCCGCACGGCTTTGACACGACAAAGCCTTCGCGCCTGTCCGCTCGTCCGCACGGCTTTGACACGACAAAGCCTTCGCTCCTGTCCGCTCGCCTTCGCTCCCGTCCGATATGTCCGCTCGTCCGCGCGGCTTTGACACGACAAAGCCTTCGCTCCTGTCTGCTCGTCCGCACGGCTTTGGCGCGAACCTAGCCATAGCCATCGACCGCACGGCTTTGGCACAGCAAAGCCTTCGCTCCCGTCCCATTCGTCCGCACGGCTTTGACCCGACAAAGCTTTCACTCCCGTCCGATACGTCTGCACGGCTTTGGCGCGAACCTAGCCATAGCCATCGTCCGCACGGCTTTGACCCGACAAAGCTTTCGCTCCCGTCCGATACGTCCGCACGGCTTTGGCGCGAACCTAGCCATAGCCATCTTCCGCACGGCTTTGACACGGCAAAGCTTTCGCTCCCGTCCGATACGTCCGCACGGCTAGCCTTTCCTCGACCTCGACGTTCTTGCAAGGTATCACGCAGTCCACGTAACGACTCACTGTTACGGACTGTTCTACCACTGCAACATCTGACTCACGTACGACCCGCCGTACGAGCCAGCAACCGGATCGACACACCCTTGGTTAACCACAACATACCGTCATAACCGGGGACGTCGATCTACCGACCTCGACGCTCTTGCAAGGTACCACGCAGTCCACGTAACGACCCGCTGTTACGGACTGTCCTACCACTGCAACTCCTGACTCACGTACGACCCGCCGTACGAGCCAGCAACCGGATCGACACACCCTTGGTTAACCACAACATACCGTCATAACCGGGGATATCGATCTACCAACCTCGACCGACCTCAGCTGCCCGCGACGACTGTCCAGCTGTACCCAACGACTCGACCGACCTCAGCTGCCCGCGACGACTGTCCAGCTGAGTTCGATTAAATGGAGCTTCTATACAGCACGTAATAGAGTGGATATGATTGTTAGTGGGATTTTGTGGTAGGTTACACCTACCGGCAAAAAGAACCGTTAATGTGGGGTCTCTTCAAAGCATGTAATGTTCGACCATTAGAAGGGGTGAAAATGGAGTTGTAATTTACTAAACTTTTTGCTTAGATGTGGCACACGGCCGTATGAATGGGGCACCCAATGAACTCAAACTCACTTGTGAAGATTTCCTAGTCTAGCTTGCTAACCATTACACCACCAGATATGCTCTAAGGTGGGGTGAGAATGGAGTTACTATGTGCAAGTAATCCGTTAGTTTCAGAATATTGGCTATGTGTGTTAGCTGGTGATGCCATGAAAAGGGTTTTTATGTATGGCTAAGTTGAAGGTGCTCCATGGGCGATGTGGTACATCAGACTGGGATTATATGTGACCAAATCAAGGATCTGTCATGTATGGCAACTAGTAATGCTGCAAGACGGTATTATGTGTATGACTACGCTGGAGCCTAGCAGTGTGTTTTCCCAGCCTAAAATACCCAGAAAAAATGAGAAAGAAAATTTTGAAGTAACTATATGTTTTTGGGGCGTTGGTTGTGGTATTTTCTGATTGGCCACAAAAAGTCACATGACTCACTATGACATTGCTGTATAAAGGATTTAGGATATTGAAATTGTACAAATTCATGTACATCAACATTTTTATGAGTGGATTTGTGATGAACTTTAAATTCTATTTTATAGTTATAATTTATTAGTAAAATATCCAAGAAAAGTAAGGTGTTGTTAGTTTCTAGTTCATAAGAATCCTATATACAATGTTCAAAAATAAAATCTCTCCAAATTTACAAATGTAAATGCTTTTCAAAAATTCTTACAATAATTTTTCCAATAACTATTTATGATACAAATAAATAATTTTACTCAATAATTCAAAAAACGATCATCGAAAAAACAGCTTTGTAATCAAAACAGTTACTATCTCTTCAAAAACAACAAAGAATATAATCAATAATAAAAATAACAATACTCATGTTAAATCTGATGCTAGCACTTATGCTATCCAATGTCTGGATTATAATAAAAAAAAACGTGTGTGAAACATCATGTAATCTTTAAAAACGAATTTACAAACACAAAAGGGACCTCATAAAAAGATAGGTTAATAATATTTTTATCGTTCAGGGTTTTCGGACTATTGTCTTCATCTCCATTGTTATATTCACAACGTTTCGGCCAATGTGTCCTCTGGCCTTCTTCAGGTGTTTAAATAATAGTATGTTCAGACATTATTTTGAAACTAATCACAACCTCTCTCTCTCTCTCTCTCTCTCTCTTACTCATTCACTCACTCACTCACATATACCACACCAGTGACCATCACATATCTGAAAGAGAGAGAGGTGGGAGGGAGAGAATCAGAGGGGTCATACCAGGTTGAGAGTGGAAAGAATTTTGCACATTATTGACACTCTGGTTCTTGAGTCACACACACATCTTTTGATGCACTTTTTATCACTCACACATTTTCACTATGAAATGACATATCTTCTAAAACTGAATCATGCCATCATGAGTTCAGCACTCTCAAAGTTCATTACAAATTCATAGATTTATCCAGATTTACCCTAATATATTTTTTACCCTAACAGATAAACATTCACCATAAAGAATTACATTTTCCCATTTCTAACAAACTTTTAAGAAAAGCAAATATATTGAAAGAAAAAATGCTGATTTCAATAGAAATAACTTCAGGAACCAGAGTGACTCTGTATAAAGAAGTGAAGTGTTTATTTAAAAAGTTTAAAGGAGAAAGTGAATACAACAAACAAGAGAATTCAGGAATAAAATTTTAACCTTCTTTCTTAGCAGAAAAGGAGAAAGAATTATTGTTAAGGAATTACATAAAAATTGGGACACAGCTCTGGGTTAAATAGCACCACTACTATTCTTCTATATGGATGGATTTGGGATTGAATAACCTATGAAGGTTGATATGTGATTAAACAAAGAAACCAAACCAAACCAAACCAAACCAAAAAGTGGAATGTAACTCCACAGGAAGTGTGATGTAACTATGAGCCAAAGAGCTAGAAACTGTTAGGATGTCATTTATAGATCTCTTAAGAAATCATGAGTATCAGAGATACTTGAAATCATGTTTGCAAGAGACACTGACTTTGGCATTAAGTAAACCAGCAAGTGTTGATATGCTATAAAACCAAGCAAACAAGAATAAATTTCTTTATGGGAATTGAATTGAGTGGGTTTTGATATCAACTATTTGACAGTTTGTCTTTGTATATTTGTCATATCAGAGTACCAAAACTCACTGTCACAATTATTCATTGCCCGAGCAAATTTAACAGAATGAATACAGAAATGACATGAAATACTAAAAGTACTCCTTTCCAAGGGAGAATTTCTGAATGCTACAAATTGGCATATAGCTAGTGTCACATCAAATACAAGATGAATGAGAATTGATTTTACTCCCTTTGAAATAAAAGACCTAAACAATGGGAGATTAGGGAAACTTTAAACAACATCAAAAGAGACAAGTGTCCTGATAAATTTCCCCTATGAATTGTCCTTTTGCTGGCACTCATCTAATACAACAGTTGGTTTATACAAGGATATATTCAGCAATTCTCCAATGGAACTGTGGTAAATTTGTTTCAAAGAAATCAATATAGGAATTATGTAGAATGGAATTAGTAAGTTTTCACCTTTAACTAGCAAACTAATATGGAGTTAAAAAATTTTGGCCAAGGCCTTGGCAAATTACACAGGCAGTGCTGAATATTCTAATCAGCTTCTAGCAGAAGTGTGCTTAAAGACAACCAGAAAGTCACACATAAATTTAGATAAAAATGTGGTCCACCTTTGTTTCCAGTCAGCTTTCAATTATTTCACTCTTGGATTCATCTTTTCTATGCATTTCCCATTGGAGGATTCTTTCATTGATTGATTTTAACAGCATGACAACCCATCTGGGGTTATTCTATGTTTACAGGGTTAAGGAATTGTATACATTGTACATTGATAGTTACATTTTTTGTGGCATAACAACCACCTGGGGTTATTTCATGTCTAGAGGTTAGAGAATTGCATAGATTGAATATTTATATTTACATTTTTTGTGGCATGACAACCCATCTGAGGTTATTTCATGTCTAGAGGTTAGAGAATTGTATCCATTGCATGTTTATATTTTTTGTGTCATGACATCCCATCAGAGGTTATCTTATATTGAGAGGTTAGAGAATTGCATACATTGTATGTTTATATTTACATTTTTTGTGGTGTGACAACCCATTTGGGGTTATTTCATGTCTAGAGGTTAGAGAATTGTATACATTGCATGTTTATATTTTTGTGGCATGACAACCAATCAGGGGTTTTCTTATATTGAGAGGTTAGAGAATTGCATACATTGTATGCTTATATTTACATTTTTTTGTGGCATGACAACCCATCTGGGGCTATTTTGTGTCTAGAGGTTAAGTAATTGTATACATTGTATGCTTATAGTTACATTTTTTATGTAGTTTCTTAAAAGTTTTTGCACACATTTATATGATATCATGTATTCCTATCTAAAATAAATAATTTATAAACAGATATTTGACCCATAGATGGCAACCTCACATGAACTACTACTATTGGGTAAAAACAGGCCTCTCTGATAACTGGCTGTTGTCAAATGAATAAATAAAAACATTTTAGACCAACATACACACACACACACACACACACACACACACACACACACACACACACACACACACACACAAAATGTATAGTTGTCTACAAACCTTTTGACATGTTTTTAAATTGATTAAAAAATTTCAATATCTTTAAAGTTTTATTTCTGATTTTAACATAAAAATATACCTTTGCAAAATGGAAGTCTGTTTTAGAGTGGCTGTAAGGACTGTTTACATTTTTGTCAACACAATACTTTGATTATGCTATGATTGATGTGTCAGTTAACAAGAAAATTAATATCTAGTTTTAACATTTTTCCTGAAGTAAAGTAGGCACTTGTGAAATTTGATTCAAAGAAAATCAGCTAATTTAAAGTTTATTGAACTGGATTTTAAAATAAAAATAAGAAATTTTTTAAAAGTGTTTGAAAAAAATTAGAATATAATGTTATCAATAGATATGAGATAGAACATTTTGAAAGTTTTAAATTCACACTCAAAAAATTAATAAAAGCTCTATCTGATCTAAAAATTTTACCAGAAAGGAAATTACTATTCCCTCATAAGGAGATGAGTGCTAAACATTTTTGTTTTTAATTCCTGCTTAGTAAAAACTTTGTGCAAAATGAGTATAAAAAAGTGCAATTTAATAATCTGGAAAAGACTATTAAATTTATAACCTTCAACCTGATTGGTTGAACAATGTTTCCCCCCCCCCCAAAAAAAAAGAAGCAGAACATTATAAGCCTTAGCACTAAGAGTTGTGCCTTTGTAGTTCTTAGTGATTCTGAGGTCACCTTTAAAAATCAATCAGTAAATTCATTTAAAATGACGGTATTGATATTTTTACTTGCTGCCTTTAATTTTTTATACTTTTTTCCAACACAACTGACATCATAGTACAATGACCTATTATTATATCATAATATTCAAATAATCTCATTTAGGTGATTTCAGAAAAAATGGTGAAAAAATGATTTAAGAGGACATTTTTAGAAACTATCACGTGAATTGCTTAACAGAATTTTATATACATGGTGCATTCAATAAGTTTCCAGACCTTTTTTGTATAGGCATTTAAAATTGTCATAGACTTTTGAAAATTCAGTATGTTATTGCTATACATCTTATGAGATGACTGACCAATTTTTATGATTTCAGGTTCAAATCAACAGCTACAGCAGCAATTGGAATACACCCTACTAAAGCCTGATTGTTACAGCTGGTGAATTTCAAAAATGCAATCTGGAAGTGAGGACACTTTAGAAGAACAATATGCAATAAAATTCTGTTTTAAACTTAGAAAAAATGCCACAGAAACCTATGAAATTCTTCAGACTGCTTTTGGACCATCTTGCATGAATTGAGCATCAGTTTTTGGGTGGCATAAGAGATTCAAGGAAGGCAGGGAGTCTGGGAGGGATGATGAGAGGTGTGCGAGGAGTAAGGAAGTCAGTACACCAGACTTGATTGGCCAAAGGGTTAGGATTAGGGTTACTATGTTGAGGTTTTAAGGGAGTTCCGGAAAAGATTCCGTCAGAAGAGGCCAGCACTCTTCAAATTGGGTCAGTGGCATTTTCACCAGGACAATGCACCAGTCCATAACTCTATCTTTGTCACAGACTATTTGACCAAGATAGGCATCAAGACAATTCCTCACTGTCCTTATAGTCCAGACCTTGCTCCCTGTGACTTTTGCTTATTCCCTAAGGTCAGAGGTTGTCGTTATGAGACAATTGAGGAGATGAAGGAGGCTGTGACGAAGGTCATTGACATGCTCACACAAGAGGACTTCCATGGGGCCTTCCAGAAGTTGTTGGAATGGTACAACAAGTGCATTGCAGCCAGAGGAGATTACTTTGAAGGGGATGTAGGGGGACATGTTATTTGGTAGATATATTTAGTCCCCCAAAATTTAATGTTGTTCTTTGGTATATGTTTAGTTTAGTGGTATGTTATGTTTGGAAAAAGCTATATGGAAAAAGGTAAAATAGGCACATGGAGTCAAATGTAATAAATGAAGTAAATGAGTAAAGATATAAAACGGCGTGGACAAAAGGAACATTCAAAACAAGGAGACAAACAAAACAAATTTATATTCAGAACAAAACATGCAATGATACATTTAAAATATTGCTATGGTTCTATATTGTTTGTAAAATAGTCCTGTGTGTGTGTGTGTGTGTGTGTGTGTGTGTGTGTGTGTGTGTGTGTGTGTGTGTGTGTGTGTGTGTGTGTGTGTGTGTGTCTAACACAACTAAAACTACAGAAAGGGTTAAATAATAAAAGTGTCCTATTCATGTTGGCTACATATTTTTAAATGTTCATTTCTTCCTGTGGTTTGAAACAGTTGGTGTTTCCGAGGCTGGAAAAAGTCTCATAGGCAAAGTATTTTGAGTTAAAGAAGGTTTGCATGATTTATCCATTTTGTGGCTTTTGATGTTGGTTGGTGAATAAGAGAATCACACTGGAGAGAGTTTGTTAGCCTTGCAATTGAAATTGTGAAAAAGAGAAAGAGTGTTTGAAGACGAAGTATTTATAGAAAATACGTGTCTTGGAGTTTGCTCAAAAAACATAGAACGAAATTCAAACGAGGAGATAGTTTTAAGCAGTGATCACATGGTTCTCCTGGCCAATGGTTTCCCGAGACTGAATATTTACTTGCGTCCACAGAGTGTTCGCCAATGGCCCGGGAGACCTGGGTTCAATCCCAGGTCGAGTCATACCAAAGACTTTAAAAATGGAACTTGATACCACCTTGCTTAACACTCAGCATTATAAGGTACGGTTCAAGGGTAAAGTGGAGCAATCCAGGGAATGGAGTAGCGCCCTCCCCTACACCTTGGTGTAGTAGCTATCAAAAAGGGAGCCTTCAGGTCACCCTCGACTATGGTCGCTAACTTTACTTTTTACTTACCATCTTTGTTGTGAGAACAAGTGGCATACTGCCCAATTTAAATTATAGGAGTGTAAGTCCTATAGGGACTAGAGTTTCATGTATGTACTATCAATAAAAGTGCCCATACGAAAAAAGTCTGGAAACTTATTTAATGATCCTCGTATATAGATATTTTGTTAGTAGTGTATATGTTCTGTGCTGAAATACTTTTTTTAAAGGTTAATGTCAGAAAATTGTAAAAAGCAGAGTTACCCAAAGAGACATAACAAACAAATGATAGTAATAATAATAATTTGTTCATTTTTTTAAATTAAACAGATGTGTCATGATTTTTAAAAGAATGACAGCACATCTTAGATACAAGGGTAACATCAGAAAAATTGACTCAAGGCTATAATATATATATATATATATAGTGCAATTAGAAGGAAACTCAAACCTGGTTAAATTGTCATTATATTTTGTTATGTAAACCTGGATGGAAAAAGATATATAACAATAGCTATACATCGAGCATTCACATAGATTTATATGATAGTCCTCATATGTTCTATAAGCGAATAATCCACACCCACTGTCTTCAGACGCTGACTGGATATTACTTATATATATATATATATATGTATATATACATATGTATGAATATTAATGTACTTTGGATCTGAGTATATTCTTTTAAAGATATGATCTAAATTGATTCTTATATTTTAAACAAATGGTTTTATTTATCAAAATTATGTAATAAGCAATATAGGATATAGTTTTTGTATTGATTACAGAATACATATTATGAATGATATTTTTGTGATAATGTTGTAGTCACATAGTAGTAATTATTAATATCAATTAGAATGATTTATCATTGGTATTAATTATTAATTGTTATTAGTTAGAATGATTTGTTATTGGTATGAGTTAATAATTGTTAATATTAAGTAATAGTGTATTGTGGTATTTGTTGATGTGAGCAAAAGTCCAACAATCCCATTTTGATTATATTCAAGCTTTGTGGATTGATTTTATTTACATTAAGAATTAACATTCAATTTAGTTATTGTCCTAATATATATATATATATATATATGTCTGTTAAATCTGTTATATTCAAATCTGTTAAACTCCGCATAAAATTTGACCTTGTGTCATATCCTGCCCGAGCGGAGGGGTTGGGTAAATAGGATAACATACTGAATTTTCTTGTGTCATATCCTGCCCGAGCAGAGGGGTTGGGTAAATAGGATAACATACTGAATTTTCAACTGAAAATTCAGTATGTTATCCTATTTACCCAACCCCTCCGCTCGGGCAGGATATGACACAAGGTCAAATTTTAAGCGGAGTTTAACAGATTTGAATTCAGAGTTTTCCTTCTCCTAGACTAGTTGCCGCACCAAGGTTGAAGAACCCAGTCTGTCCTACTATTTACCCATAGCTGGAGGGAGAATAATTGGATTCATACCTTTCCCAAGGGTATTAGTGCTATGTGAAATGCAATCAGTCTCATCCAGGATTTGAACTCTTATCACCGTGTCCATTTCTTGCGACGATAACTATTACACCACGGGCACCTCCACTTTTTTCCAACCCCTCCGCTCGGGCAGGATATGACACAAGGTCAGTTTTTAAGTGGAGTTTAACAGGTTTGAATTCAGAGTTTTCCTTCTCCTAGACTAGTTGCCTCATCAAGGCTGAAGAGCCTAGTCTGCCCTACTATCTACCCATTCAGAAAATTCAGTATGTTATTGCTATACATCTTATGAGATGACTGACCAATTTTTATGATTTCAGGTTCAAATCAACAGCTACAGCAGCAATTGGAATACACCCTACTAAAGCCTGATTGTTACAGCTGGTGAATTTCAAAAATGAAATCTGGACATGAGGACACTTTAGAAGAACAATATGCAATAAAATTCTGTTTTAAACTTGGAAAAAATGCCACAGAAACCTATGAAATTCTTCAGACTGCTTTTGGACCACCTTGCATAAATTGAGCATCAGTTTTTGGGTGGCATAAGAGATTCAAGGAAGGCAGGGAGTCTGGGAGGGATGATGAGAGGTGTGCGATGAGTAAGGAAGTCAATAGACCAGAGTTAATTGGCCAAAGAGTTAGGGTTACTATGTTGAGGTTTTAAGGGAGCTCAGGAAAATATTCTGCCGGAAAAGGCCAGCACTCTTCAAATTGGGTCAGTGGCATTTCCACCAGGACAATGCACCAGTCCACAACTCTATCCTTGTCACAGACTATTTGACCAAAATGGGCACCAAGACAATTCCTCACCGTCCCTATAGTCCAGACCTTGCTCCCTGTGACTTTTGCTTATTACCTAAGCTCACAGGCTGTTGTTATGAGACAATTGAGGAGATGAAAGAGGCTGTGACGAAGGTCATTGACACACTCACACAAGAGAACTTCCATGGGGCCTTCTAGAAGTTGTTGGAATGGCACAACGAGTGCATTGCAGCCAGAGGAGATTACTCTGAAGGGGACTAGAGTTTCATGTGTGTACTATCAATAAAGGTGCCCATACAAAAAAAGTCTGAAAACTTATTTAATGATCCTTGTATATATACTTACATCTTTAAAATTTCAAACTTTTATCTTGATATAGTTCGAACTGCCACCTTTTATTTTAGTCTGAGTTTGTAGGGTTTAATCTTACATCCTTATATATGCTGCTAATTTTTCTTAACTGATTTCTCACTGTTGTAAATCTTTAGCTACTTTTCATACAAGTCAGGGTGATTGATTAGCATAAATGCATGACTGTAGTTCTGCTGGGTCATTAGCTAATTCTAGCTGATCTGTGGTGGAGATCACAAGTTGATAAGAGTCATAAAGAAATATTAATAGGTGTATCAGTATAAACTGTTTAGTAGTTCCACCATTTGGAATCTGTGCATGATAGTGACAAACAAAATTATTCCATTAGAACATGATTTGATAATTTTGTTCCTCCCAGACAGTACTTGTCCCCTTGCCTAAATTGGTTAAGGGTAAGGTTGATTGCCCAGCATCTGAGATGCCCTTGATAAGGTGCTGATAGAACTGAGCAACTTTTGCTCCCACTTCCCAGCAGGCTTGCTCCCTGTGGGACACCCAGGACTAAACCAACCAGTAACATTGGACTCATGGAGAGCTGAATAAATATCATGTTATTGGGAACAGTTACCCAAGAGGATTGATGTTCATACTAAATTCAATAACTAACAATTTCAACTATTCTTAACAGATCTTTAAAAAAATCATAGCTGAACAGCTTTTAACCTGAATAGATAATAACTCTTTGTAATCTTAGAGTTCACAAAAAAAAAGAAATAGTATAAAACCATAATCTTGTGTTCAAAACTATTCCACGAATAATCATTATACTAAAATTTTTACTATTAGTACTTGATATTTATCTTTCTAAGCCTGGAATACTGAACAAAACTGTATACACAGATTCTCAGTTTGAAATATCAGAATGATCGATTGATTTTAATGATACACTAACATATTTTAGATTATTTGTATTTAAAGGTTAGGGAATTGCATTCATTGTACATTTATATTTACATTTTTTGTGAAATTGTTTTTTTACACGCAGTCACAAGGGTACACTGAAAAGTTCATATGATGATATCATATCTGCAGTTTTTTGATTGATGGGAACCAAGCATTGAATAACCAATGGAAGAAGTGTATGGATTGCAAGGGGGACTGTGTTGAAAAATAAACCTCGTTTGATCACATTTCACGAGAGTATCTTGGTCAGCCTATGAACTTTTCAGCTTTTCAAAGGTATTAGTCTGAAAGTGAATTTAACAGCATAACAGAAATTAGAACTCACTTATTTTGAGGACACAATTCATTTTGCCACAGAGACCTCCGAACAATAGAAGTGGAATGAGCAAAGATAATAAGCCAGTATTATTCAGGATCATTTAAATTCAAGATAAAAGGCTTAAAATTGGGAGATATTCTTTTTAAATCCTTACTTTACCAATAAAAACAAAGGCAGTGTTTTTGACTGAGAAAATAAAAGAAACCCTTTACTACCACATTAAATATAAGATCTGAAAATAATTTAACCAGTATTTCTTTTAAGATGTTACTCACCTCAAAGTGTATCTACATGAGTGATAATTTTTCCTATGGCATATTCTTCATATTAGTTTCCTTCTTTCAAAGACCATTTCTTCCTCTCATCTTTACGACTATTACACCAAAGAAACTGTTACAGTTATAATCATGCTTTACAAAACACTAAAGCAATGGTTCTCTCATCTGATAGTGACATTGACTTCTTGGACATTGTTGCAGTATTTTACAAGGAGATACATTAGCAATATGTTTGTTAATTATTTGCCAAGAATATGTACTTCAAACATTCATAGATCTTATAAAAGAAAATGGCTTTACACTAAAAAAAGCAAGAAGCAGACAATATCCAGCAAAAACAATAACATATGCAGACTATGCAGATGATCCAGCACTTCTTGTACATACACCTACCTAAGCCAAATCCTTACTGCATAACCTGGAGCAAGCAGCAGAAGGTATTGACCTTTAGTGTTTAATGATTAGTTTCCATAACACTATAAATTAATTGACAATACAAATAAATAATGAAACTTCTTTGAAAACACAACAATGAAAAGTTTATTATTATAGCAGAAGTAAACAAGTCAGAGTGAGAAAAGTTTTTTTTTAGGTGTCGCCAGTTAGTATGTTGGTCCTGGAGTTTGTTGGAGGTGTGTAGCTAGTAGCAGCGTGCTCTTCAGTGAAGATCTTCCATGCGGACGTCCATAGGAGAGTACGGGGGAGAGATCTTTCTTCACTGCTATCTGGGTGCTCTCTGCCTTGTTGTGACTTCCAAAAAGGGCTAGAAAAAATAGTTCTAGAGAGGAAGAAGGAATCAATGTGCTCTGCCCCTGATTAGTCAGTATGTGGCCGAATCGCTTGGCGGGGGCATTGATTCGCGAGAGGAAATAGATCTGTGACTGCTACAGACCTCTACATGAATGCAAATAAAACAGAGTTCATGTTCTTTTAACAAAAAGTAGCCATCTCTACTTTAAGTGGCAAGCCTCTAAAATTAATAGACAAGTTCATATACTTTGTGAGCAATATCTCATCAACTAAAAGTGATGTCAACATACACTTAATCAAAGCATGGCCTGCTAATGACAGGTTATCTATCATATGGAAATCTGATCACTCTGATAAAATAAAGCCATGGCTGTGTCAATACTACAGCATGGATGCACCACACTGATGCTAACAAAACACAGGGAGAAAAAGCTAAATGGGAATTACACAAGCATGCTGTTTTGAACTAACCCTGGAAGCAACACTCCACAAAACAGCAGCTATAAGGCCACTTACCTCTCATCTCAAAAACCATCAAAGTAAGACAAGCAAGACATGCAGGGCACTGCTGGGGAAACAAGGACAAATTCATGTGAAGTTCTATAAACTCCTATACATGGACATGCCAATTTTGGCCAACCAGTAAGAACTTACATCATTTCTGTGTGGACACTGGATGTAGTTTGAATTATCTGCCAGGAACTATGAATAAAAGGTACAGAGAGAGAGAGAGAGAGAGAGTCAGAGAAATCCATGCTTTCAGCATGACTTGTTGATGATTATGATGGTATATCATATTATATAAACAAACAATTCTAAAAAAAAAATTTTAGTAATAATGTATTTAGTTTTAGAGCATTTTTGTTTTACAATTCTTGGTAAAGTTCCTGTATTTCCCGATAAAGTTTTTTAAAAATTTAATTGATTTAATTTTCTGGAGACTCATCTTAATCAAACATATAAAATATTTATCAAACGTATGACTATATTAAGTAACTTTATATAACTTAATTCAAGTTCCACCAAAGTTTTCGGTATTTTTTTAAATTCCATTTAATTAGATAAAGCGTGTAAGGGATTGGATGGGTGGTGATGACTTACTAATTCAGTTAACGAAATTCAGACCTCAAAAGTCCTCTACACTTAAGCCAAGACTTAAATTTCTTACTACTAGCCGATGTGGCAGAATGTAGGGAATTTTTATGATAAGGTTAATAATTCCGGTAATCACCGGTTACTTACATACTGCTACCACAAATTGCTAAATAATAATAATGGATGAGGCCAATCTCTCGAGTTTAGTGAAAAAATCTGAAGTCAATGCATTACTGCATACGGTAGTCGATACAAACAGCGGAATAAGGTACGCTGTTTTTACTAAACTCTATCCAAGCGAAATATGGTCCGTTAACGCTACAGATGGAGTTGAGCTGTGGCAAGGTGAATACGACAAGAAGGCACTATTTTCTTTAACCAACCTGGTTGGCCTCCAGTCTATCAAGGATCTATTAATGTTCATCAGGTTGGTCCATATTCCCCAATTACTACTTTCATAAGTCTAAATGAATCGATATTATCTTTGCTTTTTTCCCTTATTTTTATAACTATTAATTTGAATCGATTTGAAAAATAGGCGTTAAGAGTTACTTCCCTTCTTTAGCAATTTTATTTTTCCCCCAATTTTTTCTTTAAACGCCTAATATTTTTTCTTGCTAAATTGTTTACATCTACTTTAAAGTTAATGAGAAAGCAAGGTAGTCTAGAACTTTTTTAATGGCTAGTTCCACACAGCAGTGCAGACGGCTATCACTGACTAAAAATTGTTTTAAAAGAAAGTTTGGGGTTTTTTAAAGTATTTTTATTACCTTTACAAGTTGATTAACGAAGTTACTTCGAATGTTTTTTTATCAGAATTGTTAAGGAAATAAACTTCATCTGTACAACCGAAAATTGATATGATTCAGTTCATGTCTTATTTTTAATTTAAGATCGTTAAAAAAAGCATGCAACAATTTTGTTTCCGTGGTGTATGAATGACTATCCTGTGCTCGGAATCTCATCCCTTTTACCATAGAATACTCGAAAATTAATACACTGTAAGAGTTTACATTCCATAAATAGTGCCATAAATCAATTAACTTTTTTTTTCTTCTTGTGATTAAAGTTCAATGATATATTGTTTTGTTAGGAATATCGTTCGAGAGGAAAATTTTTTATCATTTCTACAAAATTTGTAACTGCTAAAAAAAAAACCCCAAACCAATCATCCAGACTTAAGTATTAATAATCCAAGAGAAAAATCGCCGATTGCTCTCCCTTCCAAAATATAATTCTTTTTTATTTCTTCCTTGTCTGATTCTCTCCACTCATGAAATAAAATAATATTCAAATATTTTCTCGCCAGAAACTTTATTAGTAATTGATTCTAAACTCATTAGCCATCATTCTAAACTCATTTAGCCATCATTCCTCGGTGGGAGGTTGCTCAGTGTTTAACTCAAGCTATCTCAATTTTTATTTTGTTTATTTGTTGAATGATTTATTTTGGTGGATCACCAATTGTTGCATTCCCAAGAATAACTACTTGTTGAAAGATTATTTCAAAAACTGTCAATCATATCATAATTCATGTTAAGTCACCAAATATTGAGAATAAAAGACTTGTGTGCCTGTTCTCTTGTGTGAGACACTATTTTGAGAGATATTTAGTTTTAAACTTAAGTTATCTCCCTTTTACTTGTAATATGATTATAAACAGAAACAATGAGGAACAAATATGTGAAATTGAAATGAATTGCGATCGTTCAAACGCAAAATAAATGACTCCAAAAGACAAAGCTAAACGTAAAATATGGGGTGGGGTAATTTTATTTCTAAATATAGAGTATTTTGCAGGTTATTCAAATGATTGCTTAGAAGAAAACTAACTTGGAATAGAATTTGGATTAATATTATAATATACAAAATTGAAATGAAAAATTTTAGAAAAAAGAGTTTCTCTACAAAGTTTTTCGTAAAAGGATTCAGTTTTTATGTCCATTTAGATGTTATAGAGTGTTCTGTAATTGTTCCTTGTACACATAGGGAATGTAAAAAGACATATCCAATAAATTGAAAATTATTCATATTATCACAGCCGGGGCTGTAGAATGCCCCAACCACATCTTGCAAAGAGGTAAGCGCCCCCCACCCCACCCCAATGGGTGTCCTGTACATGACACTAAACAATCTGATGGTAAGGCTCCAACCCTGAAGAATATGACAATGCAGGGGTACTCCATATTCCTTTGAGGAAGTGGTAGTACTTAATAAAGTCTTATCTATGGGTCAAATAGAACTGTTTGACATTTAAACTGTGTGCAAACAAATAACTTATGCTAAATTGAATTGTTAGAAATAGAACTGTTGGACATTTAACTGTGTGTAAAGGAATGACTAATGTTTAATTGAATTGTTAGTGATACATAGCAATACTTGGAACCTTTTAATTGAGCTTATGCTCATTTAAAAAGGTTATCAACAAAATGTGTTTACAAATCATATATATTTAATATGTATGTATAAAGAGGATCTAGCATTAAATAACCTTCAATGGTTGATATGTCATAAGACCAAACCAAATGAAACAAATCATATTTATATCTATTTAAATGTGTGAAAACAAATGACTGATGTTAAATTGTTACTGTCACATAGCAGTACTTGAAATTATTTAACTGTGTAAAAAAAAATGAGCTCAGGCTTATTTAAAAATTTTATCAACAAAATGTCTACAAAACATATATATTCAATATAAATGTATAAACAGGTTTTGGCATTAAATAACCTATAGTGGTTGATATGTCATAAAACCCAACCCACCATATTATCACTGAAAACTTTTAGCTTGAATGTTGATTAATGTTATTAGCTAAATTTTAAACTCTGGTATTATATAAGCAGAATTGCTTTCAGTAAAGTAAGCAAATAGATATGGTCATTTCTTGTATGTATGTAGGACACAACACATAGACATAGAAGACAAGTGACATCACAGGTTTCTAGCTTTAGTTTCACAGTAAAGTTTGTGTTTCTTTAAACCTTTACTTTGTCTTGTGCAAATTAACTTCACTGCCTATTTCTGTGTAAGTTCCAGGGGAAATACCCTGCTTTTCTATCAAATGCTAAAAGTTTCATTGTCCAAAATGCAGTAATTTTTTCTTTCTTTTAGTTATTTTTTGATATCAAAATGTGTTAGGGAAAATGTTGGCGCCACATTTTACTAAGGTACTATTTACCAACCCCTCCACTCGGGCAGGATATGACACAAGGTCAATTTTTAAGCGGAGTTTAACAGGTTTTAATTCAGAGTTTTCCTTCTCCTAGACTAGTTGCCTCACCAAGGCTGAAGAACCTAGTCCGTCCTACTATTTACCCATAGCTGGAGGGAGAATAAGGGGGTTCATACCTTTCCCAAGGGTATTTGCCCGAAAGTGAACGTAATAGCGCGACTGGAGTACGAACTCGCGTACTACGATTCCGCAGTGCATCACTTTAACCATTACACCACGAAGACACCCCACATTTTACTAAGGTGAGTCAAAAGTTTTGCCATATTTTGATATGTGCTAGTTGGTGGCACATATATAACATGACCAAAGCAACTTAAGAAGTGGAAGATACCCTATGTGGTTGGTAGTATAATGGTAGTTGGTGTGCGCACAGGTTATGCATGGCTTCACTCCATCTGTGATTTGAAAACTACACAGATGAACAAACAACATAGTCTAATTCAGGAATTTATGCTTTACAAGTTTAAACTGGGCTATGATATAGTGGAAGCAGCCAAAAACATTTGCTGAGTGAAAAATGAAGGCATAATTGATAATTGTACAATAACCAGATTGTTTAAGAAATTTTGCTCAGTCTGCAAGTACCTCAATGATAAGACAAGGTCAGGTAAGCCTAAAACTGTAAATTCTGAGGTTGTGCTCCTAACTATAGAGGCAAATTCAGTGAATGGCACTTGGAGAGTATTGGGCAAGGTTGGCATCTTACACTCCAGTGTGGTCGTCACCTTCCTGACCTTAGCAAAAGCATCTGGAGCTGCCATGTTATGCTTCACATTACCAAAATATTGTAAAACTTTTGACTCTTCCAAGTAACATATAGCTTCTACTTTTTCCTGAATTCAAGTGGCTAGAAAATATGGCTTGGAATCTATGAGGTTTTGGATCCAGGTACATGTTATGTTCAATAAGTGTAGCTGCAGGGAATTTAACCCATTTATAACCAATGTCCTCATTTGAGGACAGTTAAATATGAAAATTCCATTAAATACTTGCATTTTGGTTAATCTAATGTATACTTTGCATTGATAAAATTTAAATGGATGTTTAGATATGTTTACTATTCCTTTTTATGTGTTTCTTTATAATAATTTCATTACAAATTGGAAAGTTAATAATTTGGGTTATAATGAGTTAATAAGGTTTGTCATATGTCCCATACATAATCAATGGGATTTAAATCTGGTTCAGGAGCCAGTGAAGTACCTGAAAGTCAGCTAAGTGTTCCTGGAATGAGTTTCATGTCACCCAAACACAAAGGTGAGTATTACATTATCTTACTGAAACAAATCATCATTAATGGGAAATATAGTGATCATAAATGAATGCCAGTGTTCTATGACAAGATCTATGTATATTACACTTGTCCAGACAGACTCCAGGTTTACTTGTAGTCCTTGCAAACTCCCACAGAACAAACCCTACACCATTACAGAGCTATCATCAGCTTGCACAACACCCTACAAATAGGCTGGAACTATAACTTCATGCAGTCTCCTTTATACACAAACTCAACCATCTGTTTAGAAAAATGGAAACATGACTGTTGACCAGGCAAAATAGCACCAATCTTTTTGGTCTAATGGTAATGGACTCTGGCCCAAGTGAGATACTGCCCTTTATTAGGGTTTACTATCCTTATAAGCAATCCCATTTTTTCCATCATCTATGAGAACTTACAGTCTTTATCTGCTGCTGCTATCTGTTCTTATATTCTTGGTATTCCCTTAATTCCAGTTTCTATTTTAGAGATAGTGCCTCATCATTTAAAGCCCCAACAATCATTATTGTCAAACTTTCCATGTCCTATGACTAACACAGCTACACTATCTCTTTACTCATTATGGCCATTTTTACATATATGGGGCAGTCAACTAATCTTGTGTACTGTTGCCTAATTTTTTGGTACTGCAATTTATTATATGAAAATAATTCTGTATGTCTGTATGCCTACACATCAGTGGACAAATTAATTATTATGACAGTCTTCTGCACCAGATAAATAATATGAAATCTACTGCAATGTAGATATCATTACAGGGCCATCAATTTCAACATTTTTACAAAGAAGGAAATGCTTGGGAAATACAGTGCTAAATTATATCAGAAATATTAAAGAACCAAACAGAAATTATTATTATTTCAATATAATTATTTTAATTTCAAAACTTTTCAAATTACATTTTGTGTAAATGATAAAAATATGTCAACTCGCTGAAACTTAAGAAAGCCAAGAGAGAACTAACCAACACATACCAAAAAGAACAATTAGAATATATTCGAGGCCAAATCAATAAAATTAGAAATTCAGCAAGAGATAGACAATTACAAATAGCATAACAGACAGTAAATGAAGTGAGTGGAAGGAAGAGTACCATGAGAGCGGAACTAAAAACTGCCAACCAAGAATAAAGACTTCACATGTGGAAAGAACATTTTATGGATCTATTCAGAAATCCTCCTGAACTCGCTGACAAACCTCTACAAAAAATTATTAATGGCCAACTAAAGATCAAACTAGGACAGTTTACAGAGAAAGAGCTTGGTGCAGTATAAAAAAATTAAAAACAAAATAGCTGCAGGTCTCGATAAAATACCCCTTGATTCTATACACAGAGGAAAAATAGAGCAAATACTATTTGCATAAGGTCTTTCTGGAGAAATTGTTTCTGCTATGATACTTTACAAAAACACTAAAGGAATGGTTTGCTTACCTGGTGGAAGCACAGACTTCTTTTACATTGTCACTGGAGTATTGCAAGAAAATGAATTAGCACTATATTTGTTTATACTCTGCCTAGATTACTTACTTTGAACATCCATAGATCTCAAAATAAATTGGTTTCACATTAAAAAAAGGCAAGAAGCTGATGATCCTATTTACCAACCCCTCTGCTCGGATAGGATATCACACAAGGTCAATTTTTAAGCAGAGTTTAACAGGTTTGAATTCAGAGTTTTCCTTCTCCCAGACTAGTTGCCTCACCAAGGCTGAAGAACCAAGTCTGTCCTACTATTTATCCATAGCTGGAGGGAGAATAATTGGATTCATACCTTTCCCAAGAGTATTAGTGCTATGTGAAATGCAATCAGTCTCGTCCAGGATTTGAACTCGAGTCGCCATGTCCATTTCCAACGACGATAACCATTACATCACGGGCACCTCCACGGGCAAGAAGCTGATGATATCTTGCCAAAACTATAACAGATGCAGACAACCCAGCACTTCTTGCAAATACACTTGCCCAAACAGAATCCCTACTACATAGCCTAAAGCAAGCAGCAAAAGGAATTGGCTTCTATGTGAATACAAATAAAACAGAGTACATGTGTTTTAAACAAAGAGGAACCATTTCCACTCTAAGTAACAAGCCTCTAAAATTAATGGACCAGTTCACATATCTTAGAAGCAAAATCTTATCTACTGAAAGTGATGTCATCATACAACTAGCAAAGGCATGGAATGATGTTGACAGGCTATTGATCATGTGGAAGTCTAATCTGTCCAATAAAATAAAATGGGATTTCCATATTGTGTCCATACTACATGGATGCACCACATGGACACTAACAAAATGCATAGAGAATAAGCAGGAGAATGCTGTGAACTGTCTTGAATAAATCCTGGAAGCAACACTCCACAAAACAGCAGCTGTACGGCCACCTGCCTCCTATCACATACAACATCAGATTAGACAGAGAAGACATGTGGGGCACTGTTGGAGAACCAAGGATAAACTCATAAGTGACGTTCTCTTATGGACTCCTGCTCATGGACATCCCAATGTTGGCTGACCAGCAAAGACATACATACATCAGCTATGTAAAGATACAAGATCCAACCTAAAAGTCCTGCTTGGAGCAATAGGTGATAGGGATAGATGGCAAGAGTCAGGAAACTCCATGTTGTCAGGTGACTTGACGATGATTTCAAAATATGGATCCACATTATAATAGTCTATATTTTATTAACTATCTAAAATTTAATTAGTATCACTCTATACTACATACTTGATATATTCAAATAAATATTTATACGAGTAAGTTATCAGATTTTAATAATGAATAACCAGCATGGATTTTTCATTCCTTTGATCTGAGATTTTTATTTTGAAAAAAAAAGAGAGGAGGATATTTTGAAAGTCAGTTTTGTTAATATGACTCTTTACAGAAAAAAATATTACTAATATATGTTATAATTCTGCTTGTGTTTCATCCATTTGTTCATTACACTCATCCAATACCCTCCTTGCAGTCATGTGGGATTTTCCCCGTCAGTCACTTAGGATATTCTTCTACATAGATGTTGCTCCTTAAGATTAAACACTGTGCTCAACTTCAATGAAATTGCTCTGTATTAACTTCATCTATCTAAGTTGCATAGATCTGATGAGCTCTGAAGTTCTGATAAGCTCTAACAACATGCTGTCAAAGTTTGAAAAGTAAAAACTTTGAAGATTCATCAGTAGCAGCAATACAAAATAGAATGTGTAACTACATATTGATCTTTTGGTTTTGGTAGAATTAAACACCAACAAATATGTGTATTAAGTATTATATAAATTATTGTATATTTTTGTATTATCTATAGTAAAGGCAACAATAGGATTTATCTGTTATAAAATTGCAAATCATCCTTTCTTGTTTAAATAGCTCCTCTTGATTTTATCATTCTATAGAATTTCCATGGGTCCTACTTGTAAAATAATTAATTCTCTAAGTAAACTACTCTATTAAAAACATTACAATTATTGTAGATTTTACAAGATTATGAATGCTTTAACAGTGGCATCAGAACATGAAATACCATTTCAGATTTTTGTAACTTGTAAATATTTCATTAATACATAGACAAACTATTGAATGACTGTTTAGAGAGAGTCCTCGAAGCATAGTGACTAACATGATGGACTGCAACATCATAGTAAGAAAGTTAGAACTTGTCACACTATTATGTTTACTTTTGGAATAATACTCTTGGGAAAGGTAGGAACCACTTTATCCGCCCCCTGCAATCTATGTGTTAAGTACTAACACTACTGTTGTTCTATAAGGATTGCTTAGGCATTAAATAACCTATAAAAGTTGATATGCTATTAAACAAAGAAATAAAACTAATGCAAGTTTAGAACTTTTTTGCAGGAAAACTTTCTTTAAAATTCTCATTATATGAGAATTTTAAAGAATACTCAGCAAATAAACTTTATCAACATATTTGAACAATTTTATAAACTATGTTTTGTTTTAAAATTTTAGTTTATTCAAATAATCTTTAAAATCTGGCTTTTAAACTTCTGCAAAACAATAAAAATTAAATTCCCCCAAAACATATTTAATTGATAAAACACAAACTTAGGTGAGTAATTTTCAGGCAACATTATTTGATGGCACAAAAAGTTTGTTCTGTTTTTATTGTGAGATGGCACTAGCAGCATTTTCAACATATACTTTTTAAGAAAGGTAAAAATTTATCTTGAATGCAAAAGAATATTTGTGCCATTTAGGAAGAAGGTACTGTGAAAGATTGAATGTATTGAAAATGGTATATAGGGTTTCAAGCTGAATGAAGATGCTCTTTGGTAAACCAGTTGAGGTTGATAGCAATCAAATAAAGGTATCATTTGAAAATAATTAACATTATATGATGGATACAATAAATAGTGACCATCCTCCAAATATTCAAATCAACCATTGAAAATCCATATTTACCGACCCCTCCGCTCGGATAGGATATGACACAAGGTCAATTTTTAAGCAGAGTTTAACAGGTTTGAATTCAGAGTTTTCCTTCTCCTAGACTAGTTGCCTCACCAAGGCTGAAGAACCTAGTCTGCCCTACTATTTTACCCATAACTGGAGGAGAATAATTGGATTCATACCTTTCCCAAGGGTATTAGTGCTATGTGAAATGCAATCAGTCTCGTCCAGGATTTGAACTCGTGTCGCTGTATCCATTTCCTACGACGTTAACCATTACGCCACAGGTACCTCCAAATCAACCATTGAAAGTCATTCACAGTGGCTTGGTTATGTAAGTCACTTTGATATGTGGCTTCCATTTTAACAAAGAAAAACCCTACTAGACCATATTTCTGTGTGCGGTTTGTTACTTAGATATAACAAAATGTTTCAATTTTTAAACTTTGTAATAAATGATGATAAATGGACACTATCTAATGGAATGCAAAAGATTTAGAGCACATAAAATGTACCAGCATGAACTATATCAAAGGTCAAAAAAAGTGAGACTATATGTATGGAGGAAGATTTCTTCCTATCCACCCAAATTATTGAATTAGGCACAAGGTTGGCTTTAATGTGCCTGCTATAAAAATTGTCTGTGATACTGGTGATAAGCATCAACAGGGAATTGCCTAGTCAATAGAAAGATGCTATTCAGGAGACAGATTCCTGGTGCCAATGTAAATTGTAATCTCCTCTATAAAGAAATGATAATGTCTATAAAGACTAGTATTATCAGAAAATGTGATAAAACTTGTAGAAAAGAAGCATTGTTTCAGGTCATTTCTTTGATTTCTGCTAGAGGACCAAACATCTAACAGATTTAATGTAGTTATTTTGAGAGTGGCCTATTCAAAAAAATAAAAAAGATTTCAAAATTAAATAGATTTTTACTTCGCTTTTCTAGTAAAAAGCTGAACTTTTTTGTGGAGTCAGTAAGACCTAAATTTATTTTCCATTGTTTAACAAACTGGCCAGTTATATTTATGAAATCTGATTCTTGTTAATATTCAAGAGTTCTACATGGAATAATTGAAAAATAATTGCAACATCAATGATATTCATTTGGTCAAAAAGCAATTTTCTAAAAATTATGGCAATATATTTTCTACTAGAATCATTTGACAATATGACATGGAAAAAAATTTCATCTGATAGAATTACTGATGATGATTGAATTAAAATCCTAAGTTTTACCTTCCATTCTTAACAAGTGATGGTTCTTTGACTAACATTTCTTTTTTACATTTTCTCATTGTTTTTACACTTGTCAATTAGAGGATGTCCTTGTGGTATAGTGGTTAAAGCGCTGGACTGCGGAATCGTAGTAAGCGAGTTCAAATTCCAGTCGCTCTATTATATTCACTTTCAGAAAAATACCTTTGGGAAAGGTATGAACCCCCTTATCCTCCCAGGTATGGGTTAAATAGTGTCACTACTATCCTTCTAAAACGATGGATTTGGCATTAAATAACCCAAGAAAGTTGATATGCCATGAAACAACAACAAACAAACTCTTGTCAATTGGCAGATTTTAACTTAGCACAACATTAATTGAAGCTATTTTTATTCAGCTTTTAAATTTTGTAGGAAACTTAAATCCAAAGGGAACAATTTTTATATTCTGCCAAGAATTTTAAATGATATGTATAAATAATTGTTGTTTAATCTTTTAGTAATGGTATTGTTGGTTCATTTTGGCTTTATGGTATACAATTTGAATATTCTTATGATAGAATTTTCTTAACAGTTCCACTGCTTTGAAGATTGTGTGTGTGTTAACCCTTTTGCAGACAGATCAAAAAATAGAATGTTAGTCTGCAAAAGGATTAAGAATTATTGGTGTGTCTTATAATCTTTGTAAAAAAATATCCTTAAACCACAACTTGAAGACCCCCAAGTTCAGAAAATTATCTAATGAGATGTATCTTCCAAAAGAAGGGATCAAAGTAAGTGAAATTTTAGGATAAATTCTCTTTAGCAGGCTTCCTGAAAGTATGAGTAACTTTGTGTTAGAGCATGAAAAATGAAGATATAATAATATAACTGGAAATATTTTTCTAGTTTTTAAAATTCCTGTGTAAATGAAGCTTAAAACAGCTTTTGTACTGTATCTTTTTCCATATTTCCAGATCTGAATACATGAATACATTGAACATTTCAAAAGTTAATGACAAATTGGTTCTGTATATTGGAAAAGATCCTTCTACTGTGACCTTTGACCTGACTCAAGCCACAGACACCAAAAATGCAGGCTTCAAATACATATTATTTCATTTGGCTGATCGAGTTACTTCCCTTGAAAGTGAACTGAACGAAGCAAAAAGAAAGTTATCAGTCAGCGAAAAAGATAGAACAACTTTATCATCTCCCGTGAAACCATCGCCAACTTCTTCATCGATTTCCAGTTTCAACCCTTCTTCACCAAAAAAGAGAGTTGCCCGAGTATGTCCCAAAGTTGGAATGAGTATTTTAAACCCTTTGAGCAGAAAGAGAAAACCGCCATCAGGGATTGAATTTGGAGAATAAAATTCCATAAAAGTTAAGTACATGATTAACTTAATCAGAAATCACATTTGGTAACATCTTTAATTCTAAGGCCTGTAAAACAGGATTTAGTGACACAAAGCTAGATTTTTTAAGATTAACTTCAACCACAAAAGCATCAAGAAACATTGTATGTCATCTAAGAAAATTTTATTTTGATACACAATTTATCACTAAATCGACCAAAACAGATCATCACTGTATAAATGTTCCATGATTGACTACTGTTTGTTTAATTAAAATAAGCCTGGTTTAGTGAACTCATTTAGTAACATTTGTCTATTTTTGTTTGCTGTCAGTTGAACCCCGATCAACCTCAACCAATTTCAAATTAATAAAAAAAATATACTCCTCTCCAAACAAGGGAACAATTAAAATTTGTTACATTTCCCTGCTCATCAACAAATTCTTCTTTGTGTAATTATAAATTAGTCTTTTTGTGGGCTTTAATAACTTATTTGTGGCAAATTTTCAAAGATATCCTTTTTTAATGGTGACATTTCAGAATTTACAGAGAGAAACTTAGATGAAAGAAATTTGCATATTTGTCTGGCTTAAAACTAAAATATTTTGTCATCAGTTGATTGGAAAAAAAATTTTGATTTTCATAATATATATGAAAATAAAACCAAAAAATGAGAAAATTCAAAGGATTTGCCAACATCTAAATACCCTAAACAGATATATTTTGTGAAAAAAACATTTTAAAAAATTCTTCTGGTCTGTGATGAATTACATTCTCATTTTTAAAACTAATTCGTTTGACACATAAGCAAGTTTACTTGTATTATCAGAAACCTTCAACTCTAATATAATTTCTGTATCTTTTCCCAATTATTACAAAAGGTAGAATATCTTAATTGAAAAATTTATAACACCACCACTGACATTTAATCTTTGAATTATGGAAAACTCAGTGTTTTATGACAAGTAGAAAAACATGGGCAAAACCTGAACCATAAACTCATGGAAGATAGAAACTAGATTGAGCAATAATGCTGGGTTTTATTTAGTGTGGAATTATAATTGAATTAAATGTTTTGTTTATCTTTCTAAATCCTCTTATTTAGAGTGTTCGCCAATGGTCTGGAAGACCAGGGTTCAATCCCAGGTCAAGTCATACCAAAGACTCAAAAAATGGTACTTGAAGATTTTGCTTAACTCTCAGCATTATAAGGTAAGGATCAAGGGTAAAGTGGAGTAATCCAGGGAATGGAGTAGTTCCCTCCCCTACAACTCAGTGTAGTAGCTATTGCAAAGGGAGCCTTCAGGTCACCCTTGACTAAGGTCACCAACTTTTCTTACTTCAAACATGAAATTTTGGCATTCCAAAACTGCTTGTAAAATTAAATTTCCAAGTACTGATAATAGACTTAAGTTTAAATGAATTAATATGTCAAATGTTTTCCTTACAAATAAAGTTGATGTAAATAAAACCAAGATCGTATATGAAACAAGTGTATAGCCAGGCTTGTTTTATAAATGAACAATGAAAAAGATTTTTGATTTCAGCTTTATAAATAATTATAAAAATAATATCCCCTCACTATGTCAGAAAAAAACCTAAACATCCACTATCAGATTACAAACTTACATATTCAATGAAGCTATTTTAAACTTTCAGAGATCTATGTAGGCTTCAGTTTCAAAATATCTGCTCATAACTCATTTTTTTTTTTCATAAGCATTTACTTTGTGACTATCGTCAAAATGAATTTCAGTTAACAGTATATTTTTGAGTGTTTCTTTTCTATAAAATAATTCCAATTTTAAAATGTTTTCATAACTCACATCTGTCTCATTCTATTTAAATAATGATATGCTTTGGGAATTTTAAACAACACAAAGCAAAACCTTAGAGTCGTTAACATATCAAAGGTTATAAATATATTTCAGTCAGAGCATGGGTGTGGGGGTAATGGTTAATGAACTAGTCTGATATCATGTTACTATTGTGTAGTAATTTTGATTATCACTCGTGGTCTTGTGCCAGACTAAACTATACTTAGTTATATAAAAACATTCAAAATTTTTTTAATTTTTGGAAGTCAATTCCAGATTTAACCTATTCGCAGGAAAATGTTAGCTGTCTGTGAAAGAAGCATAAAAAAAGAAACCTTTTACAAAAGGACGCATAAGATTCTATCAAAACTCAGCAAAAGAAGAACAATGATATATATCACTAAAAAAAAATTCTTAAATTTGATTTGACAAATTCAATTCTATTTTCCATAAGCCATTTTGTTTCTTTCATCCTTTATTATCTTCTTGAACAAAAATGAAATCTGAGGTTTTATTTGACTTTTTTAGAATCTTATTTTTATTTTTACCACATACTCTGCAGCCCAAATATTGTTATCTGGTGGCCTTTAGAAATCACTTGTTTGGGGGGGGGTTCCTCAAGTAAGAACATTAAAGAGAATCTGAATTAAGATCTTGCTTGGATAAGGGAATTCTTTGAAATTGCAAGTTTCTCGGAGATTATTAGATGTAGTGTGTACCTGTGGAAGGTCAGAGAGTGCACTAACCAAAATACAGTGACCAAAACAACATAAAAAAAGAATACTAATCAAAAATGGAGAAAGGTATATCCTCAAAAAAGATTCCATTATTTCAGAAAAATATGAAGTTAAAACTTTATCTTGCAGATTTTGGATTATTTCTCTCTTCACCCCCACCCCCCCACATTCCATTTATTTTCAAAACTGACTCAAATTTTGGGCTTATAAAATTATTGAACCAAATAAATAGTATTGAGAGTGAAAAGTTGAACAGACTCAAAAAGTATTTGTTAGTTCACTGGAAGTAACTGAAATTTGTTATGTACAAAGAGTTTAAAAATTATAATCCATTTCTTTTTAGTAGTGTTTGATACATTTTCTAAAAAGTGAGATAGAATTTTAAAAGATTTTAATTAAAGGTTTAGTTATATACATATCATGATTTGTTACCATTGTAATATCAATTCATTTCTATCATATAGAAATATGGTATATAAAAGTTGGGTACAGAAAGCTACTGGATATTTGCGAATCCTATTTTTAAATACTTATCACCCGATGAACATTTTTTTATTTAAAAATGACTGAAAATGTTAGAGTTACCTTTTGAAGTATGTAGTAAAACAATGTTTCTGAGGAAGCAAATAACTGATTTAACAAATACTGCTGCTAAATTAACCAAATGAAGTCAACAATTAAAAAAATGGTATAATATTAGGCTGGATATTTCTTTGATGAATTGATACTCATCTAATATATTCACTAAAAACTGCTGCTCTAAATTACCAATTTTATTCAAGTATTTACAGAATTCTCAAAGAGAAAAGTTTTCAATTCCCTGAAAGCTTTTGAGCAGTTTTTCTTCAAAAATAAAAATATTCTGGTCAGTTGGAATTATAAAGCTGCCTGAAATATGGTAAATATGTAGTTCAATAAAGTTAACATTAAAAATTTCTTTTTTGTATAACCAAATATATGCCTAAACATATGTATAAAAACAATGGATTAAATAGAAATAGTTTGGAGGTTAATATTTCTACAATTTCTAAATAACAAGATGGTATATAATAGATATATAATTCAAGAGGAATTACTTGTATCAACACAAAGCTATATATATATATATATTTTCTTAATTGGAAAAATGAAAAAAGGTTTCTGTCTGCAGCTATTAATAGGTGTAATGAAAAGCAGGTGTTAATTGCTAATAAGGAGATAAAAAATTTTTGTTAGGAAATTTAATCATTTCCAATATATTAGTAGACTTTGAATTTATTTTTATAAGTTGCAATAAACTTGTTTGCATAATTCAACATTTTTATGTAATTTTAAGAGTTTGCGTCAATTTTTGGAGGGGGAATCCCTGTGGTGTAGTGACTAAAGTGCTTGATTGCAACATTGTAGCAAGTGAGTTCAAACTCCAGTCATGCAATTATGTTGACTTTCAGACTAATATTCTTCGGAAAGGTATTGACTCCCTTATCATCCCCAGCTATTGGTTAAATAGTACAACTACTGTTCTTCTACAAGGATGGATTTGGCATTAAATAACCAACAAAAGTTGATATGCCATTAAATAAAGAAACCAAACCAAACCAAACTAATTTTTAGAAGTTGCAAAAAAAATGTCATCAACATCTTTAATAATTGTAAAATGGTTGCAGAGTTTTTTTTTTAAATTAAAATTTGACCTGTATGGAGTTAAAATATTTTTCTCTTAAAATGTGAAACAATAATTTGATATATTTTCTTTTTGGATTTACATTTCTGCTGATGTTGAAAACAGGGGACATTCCATATTCATAATTCATCTAAAAGTCCTA
Source organism: Sepioteuthis lessoniana (assembly GCA_963585895.1). Lineage (NCBI taxonomy): Eukaryota > Metazoa > Mollusca > Cephalopoda > Myopsida > Loliginidae > Sepioteuthis > Sepioteuthis lessoniana. The sequence goes on along the minus strand of CAUZXS010001642.1, from coordinate 36,540 downwards.
AAATCCAGGCAATATCCTATTTTCGCTCATACAAACTTGCTTATATGTAAATAATTACTGCATTATGTTTTTAGAAAGACATTATCCTACCTCTCTAGACTGCTTATCAGCAAATGTGTGATATCAAAGAAGCATGCTGTTTTTCTTTTGAAAAATAAAAATTATTCTAATATCTTGCTTGTTTATCTTCTTTAATCTTGTTGATTTAGCAGGTTTGCGAGTTTAAATTCTACCAGAATCAATACAAAAATAAATTTTTTAAATCATGTCTCAGAACTGGTTGTAGAGAAAAATATCAACAAAGTTTTGCTTTTAATAACAGTTTAACAATGCTGTTTGAGAACCAAGAATTAAATTAATTCATAATTGAATGATTACAGGTAATCTATTAAGAATTTCAAAATCATTGTAATGTTACTGGGATGAGTTATTGGAATAATAACTCGAATTATAACTTACAAAATAAAATGTTTATTTTATAAGATGTACAAGAATGTGTTAACAGAGGTATATTGCTAACTAGTCTCATGAGGAAAATGTGGCCACTGTCCCATTATTGCTAACAATCATTTCAGGGAGACCAAAATGAGGGAATAGATATGACCTGTTTAATGGTTCCACATAATCTATATGTAGTCTGAACCAAGGAATGTCAATTTTGGGCCATGGTTGAAATATCACCAGTGGAGATTTTGCTGCAAGGTCACAACCTCTGCAGGTTTTCACAACTTTTTCAATGTCATTATCCATCTGTGGCCAATAAGTATAGCTCCTCATTAAAGATTTCATTTGTGAAATTCCAGGGTGCCCCAAATGAAATTCCTTCAAAATCTTTTTTTGAAGTGGAAGGGACATTACTACCCTATTCATGTACATTAGTACTTTGTCACATATTGAGAATGCAGTAAATGTTTTATTTTTCTCCTTCATTTTAACTGGTTCTTTCATTTTTATAATGAAATCATCTTTTTCAGCCTTAATTTTATTTCATTCAATGTCACCGGCAATTTTCATACTGTATTACATAATACCTCTTAATTCTTTCTCAGCTCTTACAGTTACTATTACCATGTCTTCCAGTGGTTTGACAAGACTTGGGATCAAACTAGACAGACCATCTGCATGCTCTAATTTCTTTGATGGTAAAAACTCTATTTTAAAGTTATAGTTTAATAAAAAGGTCCCTAAGCACTGCAATCTGTTGGCTGTATGTGTAGGTGGATACCTTTCTTTGATCCAAATATGGACAATAAAGGATGATCTGTCAGCAGCACAAACTTTCTTCCATGAATAAATTTATAGAATTGTTTAAGAGCAGATATTATTGCTAAACTTTTTTTCTTTATATGGCTGTAGTTTTTTTTCTGCAGCTAATAGAGTTCTTGAAGAATGTGCTAAGAGCTTTGTACTACCATCTTCAAATTTATGAAGAATCACTACTCCAATACCATATTCACTTGTGTCCAACACCACAACAATCTCAAGTTTAGGGTCAACATGTATTCATGCTAAGTCAAAACACAAGAATATTTTTTATTTTGTCACAAGCTTTCTGGTATTCCACTTGACTCCGTTTTATTAGTAGATTATTTAATGGTTTTCTTAAGTTGTGCATGTTTGGTTCATTCCATAATAGTTTGTGAGTCCTAAAAATACCTATAGTGTAGTCACATTTTTTTAGAGTTGGCATGATTTTTATCACTTCTGCTCTAGAAGGATCTGGACATCTTCCATTTGCGTCAATAATTTGTCCTAAATACTTTATCTATGACATAAAACATTCACACATCTTGGGGCTAAGTTTAAAACTGTATTCTTTTATTTTTTAAAACATTTTTAATGTACTCACAGTGTCACCTTCAATTTTCCCTTTTTATCAATACATTGTTGAGATATGCAATGGCAAAATCTAAACCAGCCAGTATAGAGTCTATAATTTGTTGAAAAATGCTAGGTGCGACCTTCACACCAAACAAGTTAAATTTATACAACCCTTTGTTGGGACTGATGGTCAACAATTTTGAGCATTCATCATAGACTTGTACCTAAAGGTACCCATCTGATAGATACGTTTCAAGAAAACCTTTTCAGCATATAATTTAGCAAAAATGTCTTAAGGTGATGGCAACAAATGTGTGGTTTAAAGTAATCATTTAAACCAGTTGAAAAATCCATGCAAATACATATCTTGTGATTTTTTTTTTTTTACATATACTGTAGCAGCTACCCAGTCTAAATATTCAACTTTTTAGAAGACACCCAAATTTCTAAATCATTCTAACTCCTTGACTATTGGTTCCAAAACCACAAACAGCACATTTCTCTCAAGCTTGAAAATAGGCTTCACATTTTCCTAGACCTCAAACTTTACTTTCATCTTTGTGCATCTTCCAAGTCTTTCTGAAAATATTTCAGGAAACTTAATTTTAAGATCCTTCATTAAATTTTCTGCCACCCTATTTGTGCTAGGGCAAGAAGCATCAATTTTATTACAAAAAGAATTTATGGGTAGTTTGTATAAATTGATTAAAACAATCCAGTCCATCCCAAGTAGATTTGAAATGATCTACAAAACAAACTTTTGATTTAAGTGTCTTTCCAACAAATGAGATGGTACAAGTGAATACACCTTTAATTTTTTTCTGACACTCCACATGCAACCTTTGCCAATTTTTTTCTGTGTTTATTGATAATCAAAATATCACTCCCAGTGTCTAGTTGAAGTTTAACTTTTAGATTAACTTTCCTGTACACAAATTTACTTTATTTCCTTAAAATACAAAAATGTATTATAAAGTGGGCACAAGGCCCGAAATTTCCTGTACACAAATTTACATTTCTGCTCCTCCTCAATTTCACATCTTGATAACAATATTTACATCACTTCTTGTGTTCGACTTTCCTAAGTTTTGCCTGTTTAGTCCTACAGTGTGAGCTTCAATGTCCCATAAGACCACAATAAAAACTTTTATCAAAAATCATTCACTTTTGAGACCACTATAGCCAAAATGCCAATTTGATCTCACCAAACTTTTTTTAATTTTCTTCAGTCAAACAGCATATACTTATGAGATGTATTTTTCTTTGAGTCTAGTGTTGTTTCAAATTCACAATTCTAACATTCTTCAGTGATTTTCTCCTGTTCGAATTTTGTCAATATTCAAGACTGGATGCCTTTATCTCTGAAGTTCTTGCACAAAAATTAAACATGTCAGTATTTAGTTCATGCAATAAAAAATTTTCACAATTTCCTTTTACCTTTCCTACAGAGGTGATGAAATCCTTGTCACCTTGAAAAATATTTGAACAGGTGTAGTGAATATGAAATAAGCTTCTCTTGCCAAAAATGTTAGACCAAACATTCACTGTTTCTTCCAAAGAGATATCACCTGTTTCTCTCGGAAGTACAAAATTTCAGTAAAATAGCATACCTTCTAAACTAGAATGGAAAAAATTATACCTTGTTCTGGACAATACTTAAATTCTGTAATAGGACAATTTGTGAAAACTTTAATTTTCTTCTTTACTCAATTTCTTTTGTATCACAGCTTTCAATAATGTAGATAAATCTTTTTGGAACTGTTCTTCTTGTCTCTGATTTTCTAGTTGTACCTTTTGGCTTTCAACACTGCTAATAATTCTTCCATTTTCATTCCGTGTCAGCAGAAAGTTTGAACCTCATAACCACTATTATAATGTTACTAGGGGTGGGTTATTGGAATAATAACTCAAATTGTAACAATGAATGGTTGGTCATGGTTATCTTTCGATGGCTGTTTTATTCTCTTCTATAGAAGCCACTCTTATAGAGGAGCAGCAGTAGTTCCCCGATCGAACTGGCGATCCTGAGCGTAAAGTCGTCAAACTCACGTCCAGGACCAGTTTAGGTATTGAGTTTGGTCGTCCATGGGTTTATTCAAATACCTTTACGTACATCATGCTGCTTCCCATGTGTACATTAAAAAAAAAAGGGGGGGGGGATTTGTTTTGAGTTTTAACTTTAACTAAGTTAAAACTTAAAACAAATTCCCCCCCCCCTTTTTTTTTTCTACAGTTGGGGACCTAGCAGGCTTCAGGAATTATAGAGCTTTATTTTTTTTTTCTCTATAGAAACACTAAAGTAAAAGTACAATCACCGGATGGAGACAGAATACTTCGACATTGTAGCAGGAGTACTACAAGGGGACACGCTGGCTCCGTACCTCTTTATCATTTGTCTAGACTACGTACTTAGAACATCGATTGACAAAATCAAAGAGAATGGCTTCAAACTGACGAAGAAAAGAAGCAGAAGATACCCCGCAACAACAATTACCGACGCCGACTACGCCGATGACATAGCGATACTGGCAAATACACCTGACCAAGCCGAAACACTTCTGCATAGTTTGGAACGAGCAGCAGCAAGCATAGGCCTCCATGTTAATGCACACAAAACGGAATATATGTGCTATAACCAAACGGGGGACATCTCCACTCTAGAAGGAACCCCTCTTAAACTAGTAGACAAATTCACGTACCTAGGAAGCAGCGTCGAATCAACCGAAAAGGACATCGAAACGAGGTTAACGAAAGCATGGACAGCTATCAATAGGCTATCGACTATATGGAAATCAGACCTAACCGATAAAATGAAACGCAGTTTCTTCCAGGCAGCGGTCACATCGATACTGCTATATGGATGCACTACATGGACGCTAACAAAACGGCTGGAGAAGAAACTAGATGGCAATTACACAAGAATGCTGCTTGCAATCCTGAACAAGTCCTGGCGGCAACACCCCACAAGACACCAACTGTACGGCCACCTGCCCCCTATCACGAAAACTATTCAAGTTAGACAAACCAGACATGCAGGACATTGCTGGAGAAGCAGAGATGAACTCATAAGAGATGTACTCTTATGGATCCCCACACATGGCCGCGCAAAAGCAGGACGACCAGCACGAACATACATTCAGCAGCTATGTGAGGATACAGGTTGTTGTCCTGAAGACCTACCTAGGGCGATGAACGATAGGGAGGAGTGGCGAGAGAGGGTCAGGGATATCCGTGCTGCCAGCACGATATGATGATGATGATGTAACAATGAAAAGGGTTTATTTTACAAGACATACAAGGATGTGTTAACAGGTATATTGCTAGCTAGTCTCATTAGGAAAAACATGGCCCCCAGGCCAATATCACAACTACTTATATTCAAATAAAATAGTTTATTCTAATACAGAGGGGTATCAGGTCTTCTCTCCGACAAAAATTATAGTTAAATTTTTTTGGCATTAAAATGATTTTTAAAAAAAGTTTTTAAATGCTTCGGAATATCATTACATGCTTCATGCTAAACAAAGTAATTTGATTTCTTGAGTTTTGTTAAAATTACAAGTTTTTTTGATACCTGATCATGTTCATTAAATTCTTTTTGTTTGTTTTTTTTTTCTTCTATTGTTCTTGCAGTAATGGTTATATTTAGCAAACCTTAAAAAAAATAAATAAATAAATAAATAAAAACCTTCCTAAACACAAAATATTGGATTTGCAGGTAAATAAAATTCAATGTATTTCATCAAATTCTCACGTAATCACTTTTGAATTGCAAATGAGTATTGCCAACAATGAAAACAATCAAAGCAAACCGTTATATATTTTAAAAATCAGAACCAGATTTTTTTTTTTACAATTTAATGTTACTTTCAAGTGCATTTTCAGTATACAATTTATTTTCTGTAAAACAAAATGAATAATTACATAAAGTTTAAAAGTTACAGAGCCCCCTTAATGTTATAATTCAGTGAGGGGGGAAGTGTTTACAGAAATAATTCACAATAACAAAATTTTCTTGTATGAAAGGAAAAACAAAAACTTAATTTCAAAAGCAGACTTGGAGAAATATTTGAAATGGATAGAAAAAAAAATATTCAAATGACTTTCCATTTAACTTTGAACATATTTAAATCTCAGGCAGACAAAAGGAAAGACTAGAAAATTTTTTCATTTTTAAAATAACCTGCTTTAAAAAAAAAAAAAAAGCCAATAATTTCTTATCACTGAAAACAGCGGTGCTTCTTTGATAAGAATAAAACTGACTTAAAAATATCAATGACACAACCTCAATCATTAAATGCAAATAAATAGGAAAATCATAAATTTGAAATTTTCATCAGATTTACAAAGAATCCTGAACTTCTCCACTTGTGAATTGAAAATTCTGAAAGGCTGGTGATTCCACACATATACTCACATACCCTTTTAAGAAAATTTGAAACAAGAGAAAGAGCGAGTCCCTAAGATCTGTTGAGGAGAAAGCTCTTTTTGTGACCAAGTAAAAATGAATTGGAGTCATTTTTTTTAAAGAGAAACAGGAGGGATTCAAAGAATTTTAAGCAAAATATTTTTTGATAATCTGGATGGATTCTCAAGATATAAAGAAAAATAATTATCCTTTCATTCTATCAAGGAATAATTTATTTTATCAAATTAAAAAAAAAAAAAAAAAAAAAAAATCATGGCCCCAGTAACTATTAATTCAATGCTTATTTAGCCATACTTTTTAAATTGAAATTTGAAAGTGATTTGGGTAAATTTAAAAATAAAAGAGGTTGGGGGGGGGGTCTGAAATCATGAAATGATTTTATTTCAAAGAGATAAACAAAACAAATTAACATCACTAGTATTCTAAAACTTGAGTTGTTTTTTTTTTTTGTTTGGAAGAATATGATTATCAGGCTTTTCTGTTGATAGCGGTTTCTTAATAAAGCCAACATTTTATAAGAGTTTCTATTTCTAAAGGCGCTTGTGGTGTAATAGTTATCATTGTAGGAAATGGACATGGTAACCAGAGTTCAAATCCTGGACAAAGCTGTTTGCATTTCACATAGCGCTAATGTCCTTGGGAAAGGTATGCATCCAACTATTATCTCTTTAGCTATGAGTAATAGAGCAGACAAGGCTCTTAAACCAGTCTAGGAGAAAGATAACTTATTGAAAATTAGCCTTGTGTCATATTCTGCTCATAGCAGAAGGGTCACATGTATACATTTAAGAGTACTGATTTCACTTCTTGCCTCTCACTTGGAAGAATGAAACAAAGTCTCTACCAGTTGGTAACAATCTCACCTACCCCCAACCCCAATGGCCCTGTGACAGACTAAACTAATTTTTGTAAAAATCTATGATGAATAATTAACAATAATTTTTTGACTTTTCCCAAATTTCAATGGGGTGTAGTGGCTAACAAGCTGAACTACAACATCGTAGTAAGCAAGTTTGAACTCTAGTCATATTGTAACATTCAATTTCAGACTGATCACCTTGGGAAAGGTATGAACCCCCTTATCTACCCCCAGCTATGGGTTAAATAGTATCACTTATTTTACTAGAATGGTTTTGGCATTAAATAACCCAGGAAGGTTGATATGCCATTAAGCAAAGAAACCAAATTGAAATATTAAAAAAAAAATTTTTAATTACATCACACATTTGTTTGCCTAAAAAAAAAAAAAAAAAAAAAAAAAAAAAAAACAGTTGAATGTATTTTGCATGAATGAAGTCAACATAATGGCTTAACTTTTATATAAATGAAAAACAAACTAAGTGAACAAGTAAAACAAAAAAAAATCTTTAAAAACTTACAAACAAAACTTGAATTTTTTGCAAATCACTCTGAATTAAAGAGCATCCTTTATTTTTACAGAAACAGAAAAATTTTCAAATGAAAGACAGCAGCTTACAAGTAGATATTAACAAAGAACTGACAATTAGCTTTGCTCTCACAGCAATCATAATAGTCATTCTGTTTTTAAAAATGTTTCAATCAGTTTAATCTTTAATGGTTATGTACAAATTGTCCATTAGGCATAGGTTTATAATTTTGAGTAAAAATGATGATGGTTAAATAAAAATCATCAACATCCAATTTCTGTTGACTTAGAAAACATTTTTAAAAGATATGAATAATCTGGAATTTTAAAAAGAAAAAAATTTGAAGGCTCCATTAAAAATATGTCTAAAAAGATTAAAACGAAAATGGAAGCCCAGTAATCTGAATAGAAACTCAGGAATTTGGGATAAAAAAAAACCAAAAAAAAAAAACAAACATTGCAGATGAATAACAAGACACAGGAAGCTTTACACCTGGACACTGGATTTTAGCCACATAAAATATTTAAAACTAGTACTTTTTTTCTGTTTTGCCTGATCAGTTCTCAAATCTTCAGCAAGTGAAGTAAGCATCTGATAAGCCATAAATTTTCAAATGGAACCTTAATTTATTCAATGGAAAAGCTATCCAAATTCATTGTCACACTATTCTTCCTAGGGATATCAATTAGTCATAATATATCTAAAAAGAAAAAAGTTTACTTCTGAAAGACATACAAGGAAGAATGCTTAGGGGTCAACTTAACCAGCATCGGCAACCATAATGAGTTAAAAATCTAAAAACAAACATTTATCTACTTAGCTGTTGTCATGTAGGACACAATGATCTTGTTTTCCAGGATATTGGATCCTATACAGTATTAGAATAGTGCAACCACTGTCTAAAAGTATATATATCCCAGGAGATTATCCTATTTACTTGCAAAATCTGCAGTTTGTAATATGAAAGACTTGCTTAAGGTTTTTCTGACTAAATCTTCACAATTAAGCAGCATACTTTTACATTACCAAATGAGAGAGATCCTCATACAAACAAATTATGCCAGTCTTCCATATTAAAATGAAATTTGGTATTTCACCAACATGTTTAAGCTAAGCAGTTGCTGAAAATGATGAATGCTGTTAAAAACATGGAAGACATCTTTTTTAAAATTTCAAATGGATTCCAAACTGGATTTATGCACCTGGTCCCTTAAATTTAGACAAAAGGGTTGACATCTGAATAATTCAAAAATCAACACCCACACATATCAATGTGAATTGATTCCATGGAGAGAGAGATATATGATAAAGAGAGAGATTTGTTTTAGCTACAATTTACTGTTTTATTTGGATTTTTATAGGCAGTTGTTTTATCTTTTTTAGTCTTTGGCATCTGTTCTGCACATATCAGTTTAAAATCAAGTGAAACTTTTATAACAAACTAAAACTTCAATTTTAACAATATTTGCAACCAAAAATACCACCAGAATGAAATTATTTGCACCTCAATCACTCCAGTTTATTTCAATTCCCAACAAATTCTAACCTTTAAAATAGAACATGAAATTCATCCTAAAAAGAAAAGCATGAATTTATATAATAAAAAAATGTTTTAAAAATCTGTTTTAAAGAAGGAAAAAAAAAAAAAAAAAAAAAAAAAAAATCACACAAATAGGATTTTTCCCCTTTTTAGCTCTTCAGTAAATACTAAATGAATTTTGCATTTTATGGATTCTATGGATGCACACTCAGTCTTTAAGATCTATCAAAGAGTTTCTGTAATTAGATCAACTCAAAATAATGAGACAAATAATGCAAAGTGAGCAAGTGCTAAAATTGGATTTTCTATGATATAAAAAAATGGCTACAGAATAGTTTCATTATAACCAAAGCCATTTTTGTCTAATACAATTAAAAACATTAAAGTTATCTTACAATTAAATTTATGGTTTCTGAGAAATATGAAATTTTTACACCTTTTATATCCAATCAAGCAAATTATTTCAGTTCTTTTTACTTTTTAATATTTTTCTTTGTATAAAAATATTTTTCTAAATTGAAAATAAAAATTGAATTTTGATGCAGACAGCATTAATAGGACACAATCACCCATAAAAAAAAATCCTAAAAGTAAGAAAGATAGCCGAATGACGACCATATCAACCAATCAAATCATGGAATATTCTCTTTAGATTACTTGCTGTAAAGCAGCAATCATTAGTTTTAGGCTTAATCCTGCCGAACACATCTTACATTGACAACCTTCTCAGCAATGAATCAAACCCCAAACATTGGACAGAGAAAAATGGGTATTACGTCATAAAAAAACATTTAGAAAAATAAACAATTTCTTTGTTAATTAAAAAAGTTTTCTTTGGAGGAGTTATAACGTCTTGATGATATCTCGAACAGAAGTATAAGTACCTGTGACAAAACCAACGAGACCAATTAAAATTATAAAGATATTCTTTATAAAAGAGAGCCAAGATAAATTTTCTCCTTCAGCTGAATATGTGATGATTTCAATGATAGGTGGAAAGATGAGAGCTAATCCACTGCTGGCAAAGGCCCCAATAAGTGTGATCAAAAGTTCTAAGTGAGGTACAAAAGCAGCAAGGCCACCTGAAAAAATAAAAATAAATACAAACATGACAAAATTATTAGAATTTGGGATTTCAGCAAAAATGCAAAAGCAAATCTGAATATGAAATGCACAAATATCTTCCTGAACAAAAAGGGAAGAGAAAAATCAGGTAGGCTATTTATACAAAATATTAGCAAATAGCAAAAATAATAAAATTCTACACTAGTATCCATTCAAGTTCAGAGAAAAAAAGATTCAAGTTTTTTTTTTATTATTTGAATTAATCAGACCCTTAAACTCATTGCAATTTTTTTATGTGTCAGAAATTTTTTTTCTAATTTTATGAGGAGTTCACTTTCACATTTTAATTCAATGTAGAATGATCCCTCATTTCCAGAACAGTTAGCAATGAAAAAGACAACTAAACAGACCAAATTTTTTTTTTACTTGTCCTCATTTTTTAATATCAGCTGTCTTAGAGACTTTATTCTGCTATATTTCACCAGCATAGAACTCTGGACTTTTTCTGTCTATCATTGGTCATCCTCCAAAATTCTCCATGTTGCTATTCTAAATTATTAATTGAATAAGTGACTAGTAGACACAGAGCTGCTAACCACTACTGTAGCTTTCTCCTATTTCAATATGCTTTTATTTGGTCTACATCTGCAAATTTTCTGTATTGCCTCCACAAACTTGACCATGTCCAGCAGGACACATGGCACAGTGGATAAAAGTGTTTAGTTGAAAAGTGCTTCTGGAGGTTGCAGGTTCAATCCTAACTACAGGTAAATAACAAAGAATACTTACTATTGGTTAACAGAATTAGAACAATCTACCCCCATTATCTAATTAAAGAGCTCAGTTTGACATGAAACACCTGAAGGACGCATCAGGCAAAAACAATGTATAGTCAGAATATTCTAAGAGATAAAAATTGGCTGGCTCAGTAACGGCAAATCATACTAATTCTTGTCCATTGTATTCTGCTGTAATTTTCCCCACATTGTTTGAATCAACTGTTACTTTGCCAAAACCTACAGATCCTCTCTAGGACTTTTGTGCAGTTAACCGTGATGGTTGAGGTCATAAAAATACTTACCAACATCTCATGGTGGTAAGTGCTTTTATGATTCTCTTCAGCTTCAAACCAGGTCATCTGATAGGATGAATAGTAATGATGGGTCAATAATGTCCTCATTTTAGATTTTCTTGATCAACTATCTCAAGTGGCTTAATGAAATGGACTACCCAGCCATTAATCTTACCCTGAATCTCTTCATCTGGTCCAGTTATCTTTTGATTTTTGGATTGTTGAGGGTGAAAGAGGACTGTTTATACTTACTAATTCCTTAATCTGTCTTTCAAAAAACATACCTCTTTACTCCACATGGAGTTCATTGTCAAGCCTTTCTAGGGATCATGTATATCCTGCAATAAGGGTAGGGTCCCTACATACCTTGTTACATAACTCTTAATTTAATTTTCTTTCTCTCCCTAAACATTACACTCGCTTCCTCTTCAGAGATACTTTGTACATTCAGTCAGTTTCAGACCTTTATTCCCTGTATGTGTATAAAGATAGATTTAACAGATGTACAGTGTTTCAACAACCATTGCTGAATATCAACTGCTGGAGAGAGAAACAGGACACTTTCCCAAAAATCTTATTGTACATCTCCAAACTAAAATGGCGGGTGTTTTCAAAATCTGACATTGACACATCAGAGTATAGTTTTCTTTTTGAACACACCAATAATGATCACTTCAGAAATTAAGCAATACGAACTAAATTTACTTACAATAGAAATACATTTTAAAACAACAAACATTACATAAAACTGCAAGATATATATAAAACTTCTTGTTTCCTTTTATTAGTTTTCCACTAGATTTAATATGAGTATCTGGGTACTTCAAGGAGTGCCAGAACAAGGTAAATTATGAGGGTCATTCAATAAATAAGATGAATATTACCAAAGGAGTTAGCAATAGGAAGCACTTTGCACAGTTTCACTTTTTCAAAGAACTCAATAGTGATGGGCCCTCTTATGTCCTAAAAGACCTTTGCTGACAGCATCACCCAGACCTTTCCCTTTAGTAGAGAGTGTGTTTCCGCTTCATGGACTGTCTTTTCCACTCAAACTCATTGTGGCAAACCCATGTTTAGCCCATTTGTAAAGAGTTTTTGACTAAATATGCTTCTCAGACATTTTTCTGTAAATTTCACATGGTTTGCACTTTTCAGCCATCAAAAACTTCACGGCAAGCCTCTGTTCAGGCCTGGACCACTGATTTGCCTTCATTTATTGAAGAACTCTAGTATTATGATGATGCTCTGAAGATTTGAAAACTAAATAACTTTTTTTATTATTAAATCAACCAAAACTTCTTTTTTACTACACAATTTCCATAGGAAAAAATTCGGCAATAAACACTGAAAACAAACTCAATTTCATTTAAGATATTTTAAACTTTTAGCCCATTTGATTCTGGAGTTTTCAGATAATCATGACATCACAAATAAAATTTTAAAATAATTTTCTTAATTTGTTGTAAAATAATTATTTTTTTCTTATTGTGACCTTTAATATATAAGTGTCAATTATTTTATTAATCTTTAATATAGCAAATTCCTAAAAGATTACTTTTTTTTTCTTCTAAAAACACCTTGGGGAGGAAAAAAGAACAAAAAAACAAAAACAAAACACTGCTTAGAATGAACAGACATGTAAACTAGAAGGAAATATTCAAGTGAAGAGACAGCAACAAAAGCTGTTCTTATTTCTATATTGAAACAAATATCAAATTTTTTGTTTTTAAAAGATCCAATCATTCATTTCTCTATTTCCAAAGTAAAGAAAATTAGATTTTTTGATAAATCTAAGGTACTTTGATTGAAATGTTACTCTTAACAAAAACACAAGTGAAAGGTTACTCACTTAACAATAAGATGAGTCCAATTCTGACAACAAAATCAACAATTTTCCGTATTTTCACAGATTCAATTTTTCCAATTGCTGGTTTTAATAAATTCAGTGGAACATAAAATTGAATGCCAAAAGATATGAAGATTGCAATGGCTAAGAGAAGTTTCACCATAATATATAACCTGTAAAAAAAATAGAAAGCAATAATTTTTCACTAAGTACAAACTGACTTTAACAGGCACAAAAATTATCATTTTTTTTTTTCACTAAGTCATGATTTATAAAACAAGCAGTATATCCAACATTCAAGTAATTATTAGTCCCTGTCAAGGTTGATAATGTGTGTAACAGATTTTTACTGTTACTACTGCCTAGATAAATAAGATGATTACCAAATCTATTTTTATGAAAATAGTTCTATTTCAAAAAATTCAGTTAATTAGAGTACACAGATTAATTGTCAAAAACATTTTTATTTCAAGCTATTCAGTTTAGTCAAACAGTTCTAATTTAGCTTATTCAGTATATTAGTATATTATTATTTAGTATAAGTACAGATTTTGTTTACACAGTTAAATGTCAAAACAGTTCTATATTAAACAAATTAGTTTAGTGTAAGTACATTCTCAATGTCAAAAACAGTTACATTTAAAAAAATTCAGTTTAGCACAAGCACACAGTTTAAATGTAAGTACGGCTTAATTGTCAAAAACATTTCTATTTCAAGCTATTCAGTTTAGTCAAACAATTTTAGTTTAGCATAAGTATACCATAAGTTCTATTTAACCCATAGATAGGACCCTATCAGGTGCTACCACACCGGGCCAGAGTGAACCTGGGAGCAATGGCAATGAAGGGGTGCTCTGCATTCCCCGAAGCTCCAGCATCACTGGAACCTCACCATCAGACTGTTTAGTGTCATATCCAGGACACTCATTTGAGGGTGGGGGTGGGGGTGGGGTCTTACCCCTCTGCAGACGTGCAGTCAGTGTATTCTTCAGCCCCAGCCGACTGGGAAAGACAAGTCTGATATAAAGCTCCAGTCAAAATAGAGGTACGCAGTGCATTCAATAAGTTTCCAGACTTTTTGGTACAGGCATTTAAAATTGTTGTAGACTCTTGAAAATTCACTATGTTATTGCCATACATCTTATGAGATGACTGACCAATTTTTATGATTTCAGGTTTAAATGAGCAGCTACAGCAGGAATTGGAATACACCCTACTAAAGCCTGATTGTCACAGCTGGTGAATTTCAAAAATGCAATCTGGACATGAAGACACTTTAGAATAACGATAGGCAATAAAATTCGGTTTTAAACTTGGAAAAAATGCCACAGAAATGTATGGAATGCTTCAGACTACTTTTCGACCACCTTGCATGAATCAAGCATCGGTTTTTGAGTGGCATAAGAGATTCAAGGAGGGCAGGGAGTCTGTAAGGGATGATGAGAGATGTGGGAGGAGTAAGGAGTTGATTGGCCAAAGGGTGAGGGTTAGGGTTACTATGTTGAGGTTTTAAGGGAGTTCAGGAAGAGATTCCGTCGGAAGAGGCCAGCACTCTTTAAATCGGGTCAGTGGCATTTCCAGCAGGACAATGCACCAGTCCACAACTCCATCCTTGTCACAGACTATTTGACCAAGATGGGCATCAAGGCAGTTCTTCACCCTCCCTATAGTCCAGACCTTGCTTCCGGTGACTTTTGGTTATTCCCTAAGCTCAGAGGGTGTGACGAAGGTCATTGACACGCTCACACAAGAGGACTTCCATGGGGCCTTCCAGAAGTTGTTGGAATGGTACAACAAGTGCATTGCAGCTGGAAGAGATTACTTCGAAGGGGACTAGAGTTTCATGAGTGTACTATCAATAAAAGTGCCCATATGAAAAAGTCTGGAAACTTATTTAATGATCCTCATTATATATATATATATATATATATATATATATATATATAAATTCAAGTTGGAGCCACAAGCTGGTTGGTAGTAACTTTTATACTAAGTGGTCAGCAGCTTATTTTTCTAATTACTTACTGTACAACTGAACAAAGGAGTCTTGATCAGGACATTACAGATAAAGTTTTTTGATAGACAACTTGACAACTTTGTGATGAAAAAAATATTTTTAAATGAAAAGCGAATACTCTCAAGACTATATTTTCTTTTTTCACTACAGGACTTATTTTTCCATTGAAATCTATTCTTCCTTTGTGTTGCTGAAGTCATTCTTCTCTTTTATTGCAGAACTTGATTCTTCTTTCTCTCTGACAACGTTTAGCTCTGAACATATCTTGTGTTCCAAAAACAACATCACCTCACACTGGCAACATGATGTAATTGAGTTACTGTTAATGGAGGAAATTTACTACATGGTTCTAGGAAAAGAAGGCATTTACTCAGGGCAAGACTGAGCCTACTACTGCTGCTTGATCCTTTGCATTGAGAGCTTTAACTAATATGTACTTCACATGAGCAACAGAGTGGATCACACTGGTTTATCTACATCCTCACTCCAGAGCACTCATCTCAAATCAAGGATATGTCAGCCTACCAGCAGTTATATGTGGAGTGAAAATTAATACTGAATAAACTGTTTATGCCAGAAAAAAATCTTTACAAAACTTTAAGTTGACATATAACATGGCAAAAATCCAAAACTTTACCACTGGTTGACCAATCTGTGGTAAAGATTTGAATTTTAGCCCTGCCATATCAGTCAACCTTGAGTTATGTAGAGATTTTTTCAGGCTTGAATCGTTTACTTGGTAATTTTCACATCACATAACTACAGGTAGACAGTCAAGTTTACAATCATGGAATATACAGTCATCTGCCTCTATTTTCATATAGTTTCTCTACACAAATCACATTTCCTCCTGTGCTTTCACCTTCTGTCACAGTCAAGTTTCATAACAGCCCACTTTGTTCTTCAGCACTGCAAGCCCTCCTGTCTAGTACCATTCAACTTCTCACCATCAAAGTTTGCATGGTAAGCTTCATCCTTGCTTTTGCAGATTCTCATTTCAACACTTTCAGTCACTGCACAATATGACTTACAAAACTCCATGCCATCCTTATAGATGGTGACAACTGACCATATCTATTCACATCAGAGTATCAATACCATCAAAGATTGAGTCAGTTACCATCATCTCCACTTTTAGTCAAACCTGACATGTTTCCAACTCCATGGCGCTAGTTCCTATGCATTTCACCTCTCTTCCATCAATCACCTTTATGCTACTCCTACTCCAGTTATTTCCCAGCTTCAAGGTTACCAATGCAGTAGTACATCTCATCTCACTAAGGACCTTCGCTCCCTTTCTCTCAAATGTTCTATAGTTGGCTGCAGTCCATGTTATACCAATGCTGGATTTAAGGTGTAACCACCGGTACAGTAACTCCCATTTTTCTGTTTCCTAGTGCCTCAGGGCATGTCCCAATTCATCACATTTGTTACAAATTGGTTTAGAAATTTATCAGATCTTTACAGTTCCTGTGCAAATGTTTAGCCTCTCTACTGTCTGAAACACTGCTGCACTAAATATTCGCACCTCTTCTGTTGGTTCTTCTCCACTAAAAACTGTTCTTTGTCCAGCAGCTGCTGCCCCTGTAACTAACCCCTTGTGTTCTATTCGCAATCAGTATCCCAGCAATGGTTGTCAGGTCTTTCACATCCATAGTATCTATTCTGGATAACTGTTGGGGGAGGGTACTGAAATGCTCCCTGGGCAGTCATTGACCCATGTCAGCTTTTCAATCTGATTCAGTCCTTTCCCTATACATACTGGCAATCCTGTTAATCTTCTGATGTTAGTGTACACATCCCTTCCAGCTTCCTATATGCCACAGAAACCTCCTCTGTAAATACCTTTTCAGCATGAATTCTCATGTCTATATCGAAACAATCTTCATCACTCATTGTGAGGTAGAGCACCAAAGCATCTCTCTCTAAAAATAGGAGCATGAAACTTGCCAAGTTTGAAATTTTCTGCAGCTTTGCAACCAATTCCACTTTTGCAAGTCATAACTATGTCCCCTTCCCTGCAAACTGACCTTACCATATCACCACACTTAACCATATTTTCCCCTCCATTTTTTATTCAAGCTTTGCTGAAATAGCTTGTTGTTGAAAAAAATTATTTGAAAATGAGTATTTCCAAGATTTGCATCTCTCTTTCATTGCAGAACTAATTTTCCAACAAACTATGATTCCTTTGTATTGTTAATGTTATTCAGCTCTTTCACAGCAAAACTTACATTCTATTCTTCCTTCATGCCACTGAAGTTGTTTTTTCCTCTTTCACTTCAGAACTATTCTTCTTTCTCAACAGCAAAATCTCACCACTAACAAGCTTACCTCTGTATGTATTACAAAAATAACTTTGCCTCAGCAAAAGATCACTATGGCTTTTGTAGCCAAGTCATTATTAGTCATGCAGAAAATTTGCATAAGTTATATGGTTCTATTAAAAAGGATGTTTGCTAAGTGCGAGATCAAGTTTACTACAACCACTTAATCCATCAGGTGAAGAAATTTAAACTGGTACTCTATACAAACCTCCAATCATCTTTTCAAGTAAATAGTAGTTTAGTGAATATTACCAAATGCTGAAAACACTAAGTTCTGTGACGTTGCATAAATAATTATCCCAGGATGGGAGTTCATTTTATGTGCATGTGACATCGAGGGCAGTCTGGCACTTGACCTTCCACAAAATAAGTCCTAGTCAAGACTCCCTTTTCAGGCATATGGTAAGCAGGCAAATAATGCGGGGGTTAATTTGGAGCCAGATTGATCTCCAACGATGGTGAGGGGGTTTCCAATTCACTTTCACATACCCCACCAAGTCCCTTGTTTTTCTACCCCCTTGGATAACGGAAAACTTCAAGGTTAAAAGAAATATTAACTGTAGTCAAATTTCAAAAACTTTCCTTATAATGTTTTAAGGTGAATAAGACATTTAGCAAGAATTAATGAAAGTGATACGAAGCTGAAACATATGTGCTAAAGAAGGTGACTCGATAGATAAATAACTCAACCAATAGATTTCAACACAAGGGTGCATTTAAAATATAACAAAGTTTTCATAGGCGACGACCAAACAAATAATGATAAGATTTAAGAAACAATTCCTTTTCTCTTTAAAATATCAGCTATATTAAGCCAGCAGGCAGTATCAAACACAAATGTCTCTCAACAGTCCTTTTATTCTCTTTTTTTCTTTCTTTCTTTTACTTGAGAAAATGCTTAAGTCGCCAGGCTGAAGCATATAACAAAGTCTCTTCACTAATTTACTGTTGATGAAACAGAATCCTTTCAGTTTTTCTCTTTCTTTTTTGAATAGATGATTCCAATATTTAGGAAGGGTAGAAGTAAAAACAGTTTAAATTGTACTTATCTTTGACAAGACTTAATTTGCAGGTTCTTTTGTTTTACGAGTGAGTGACATCCCCCAGAATCAGCTGAATCAGTGCCTTTTCTGCTGACTTCTGTCCAAAGATTCTGTTCGACTCTTTTTACGGGAGACTTTCCCGGAGCTTGGCTAAATTGGCATCAATCTCTTGCCAATGTCTGTCCAGAACTAAAGATTCTTCTTGCAGGCAAGGGGACCTCCCGGAGTTTGGCTATAAGTCAGCATATCTTTCCACACCAACTTCTGTCCTCAAACTAAAGATTCTTTTCCAAATTTCCTCTGATGAAAAGGTATCATTTTGGCGCTAAAGGGTCTATAGCCAATCATTTGACTTTTTCCTTCTCCCACTATTTCCTCCGGTCATGCTACTAGAGTGACCTGGATTCTTTTCTTTGGCCAACAGATTACAGGTCATGGAGTGCGGGTAGCTTTGACCTTCATTCTGACCCGGATTTGTTACTTTGTTCAACAAGCTGAAGATCATGGAGTGCAAGGAATTGACCTTCATTCTCCTACTGTTTTAGTGGTCAGTCCCAGTGACTGTTGATTCAAACACAGAAGGGTAGGGGAATTGATCCCCCCCTCTCTCTCGGTAACATACCACGTCACAGTTCTAACTGATGATAAAGATTACCATGTGCAGTAGTAAAACCCCTCAACACAATAGTTTTGCCTTGTGTGTAGTCAGGTACCAAAAAGATAGTAAAATATTATTAGTGACCGACTCATAATAAAAACAATATTATAACATTCATAATCAATATTACAATTTGCCTGGAATGTGGGGTTCTTGCTCATGTCAGTAATTAGTTACTATTATGTATTAATAAAAACAAAAAAAAAATTTTTTTGAACATTTGATATTAATCATGAATCAAAAGGAGGTAAAAAGAATGACCAATAACTATGCTAACAGAGAAAAATCACTTACCATTTATTAGGCAAATTTAAAGTGATGCTTCCCTTGACACCAGAACCAAATTGCATGAATCCATAAAAACCGATTGCTGTATAGAGACAAACAACAATGACCATGCCTAAGTTTAATACACCAGTCCAGCCCCCAAAATCCTGAGGTGTTCGCATTTTGTTTTCAATTGGTAAAACCTATTAAAAAAAAAAAAAAAAAAAAAAAAAAAAAAATACAAATTCAAAGATTACAATAAATAAAAAGGGAAATTTTACTTTCATCTTCAATATTTTTTATAATTTCAAGATTAAAAACTGATTTAATTAAAGTTTTGATAATTCTTTTCATGTTCAGTACTCAAAATCTTTAAGCATTTGATTCTTTGACAGCCAAATACACTGAAAATATAATTGATTATGCATGGATAGTAATGTAAAAAACAAAACATTTCAAAAGCTTTTGAAAAATACAAAAAAAAAAACAAAAAAAAAAAAACACACACACTATTTTCAAAACAGTTTACTAAATTAGAGCATACAAATATGAATGTATTTTTTTTCATTTTGTAATGTTTTCCATATATTTTTAAATACAGAAAGTTGTTTTTCTAATTTAAAAATATAAACTCAATTTTTAAGATATTTTATCCTTTAGAAATTTTTAAGCATAAAGCTAGATTTTATTTACTAACATAATACCTCTCAAAAATATTGGTGAATGAATTGGATAAGAATATCTGTTCATTATGTGAAAAGTTTTACACATACACACTGTGTGTGTGTGTGTGTGTGTGTGTGTGTGTGTGTGTGTGTGTGTGTGTGAGAGAGAGAGAGAATGGATGCCCATTGTATATATTCGAATTGCTAAAACTTATTAAAAATTTATCTATGACATTTTAAATTTTATATCAAAATAATTTTGTTAAAGAAAAAAAAAAACAAAAAAAAACTGACAACTCACCAGACTGATTCCCTCAAAAGCATAAATGGCAGTACCAAAGAAAGTGGGAAGACTGTATATAGATGTGAAACTGATGACTGAATCAATAGGAGGCAAGTTCTGGACAATATATTGGAAGGTAATGACAAGGCCACAAACTGTGATGAGATTGGCCAACAGAGAGAAGATGGACAAAGTCTTGAGGTTGTTGATAAAACAGTAAGGGATCAAGATAACTGCTGTTATCAAAATATACCATCGAGTATTAATCTTAGAACCGAAAAAGTCAATTGACTGAGGGAAGAAAAAGAAAGTTCCATGTAAAACTAAAAACAGTAAAAAGATATAAAAATAAATTTAAAGTTTAATGATTTAAAAACTTTACCAATTTTAATTTGTATTGTATTAAAGCTCAGTTCATTAAAAAGGATAGTTGTTTCCTTCCCCCGAAGACTGATACAAGAGATTTTAATGAAACATTTATTCATGACAAAACAAATATATAAGAGATGTTTAAAAAGTAAGGTACAGATAGGCATAAATAAACTGAAATTAGAATAAAGTGAAAGCTATAAACACACAGCTAGGAGGGAGTATGCAATACTTCTTGAACAGTCCGAAAAGCCTTAATATTGAAGATATGTATGTATGAAGTCACAATAAAGATGACTGTCATTATAAAACAGTGGGCAAATAGAGATGTAAGGTCTAATAAGGTTTTTATGTCAAAGGCAAAAATCTAAATCCACTATGAATCTATAGGACAAGCTTTTCATAAGGCATTCATATTTATCAACAATAGAATACAACATTGCATGCATTGAAGCTTCAATTCAAGAAGATTGACAGTACAAACTTTGAGGCTGTAGAACTTAATCATGCTCTAAAGTTAGGATATTCAGAAGTTTTATCTTATTAGGTCCTAAGGTAATTGACTAAATAACACAAGTTTCAATGCATGGGTTGATATGGTTGGGGAGTTTTACTGCACCTACTGCATAGTACTAACTTGGTTCTTCCAGATTATCATTTGCTTGGGCCCTTCAAGTGACATTTATCTGGGAAGCAGTTTCATACAGAAGTGGCTGGGGTTGCAGAAATGCAAGGAAGGTTACAGTAACTTGATATCACAATCTTCAAGAAAATCTATGCTCTCATACACTGATGAGACAAATGTATCAATCTTGGTTTGGTTTGGTTTATTTAATGGCATACCAACCTTCATGGGTTATTTAATGCCAAAGCAATCCTTGTAAAAGAGCAATAGTGGTATTATCTAACCCATAGCTGGTGGAATAAAGGGGGTTCATACCATTCCCAAGGGTATTAGTCTGAAAGAGAACTTGATAGTGAGAATGGAGTTCAAACTCATTACGATGCCATGGTCCAGCACATTTTCACATAGTCACCATGGAGACTACCCCCAAATCAAACTTGATGCTGACTATTTGTATAGTAATAAATATGTTTGTACCTTATTTTTTGGACATCCCTTCTATTTCTAAATGTGAGAAAATATGATAATTGATGTATATAGATATTTGCAAAATCAACCATTGATAAAAATAGTCAAAATATGACTATGACGAGCTTAAGTGTTTTTACAATTAGAAAATATTTATTATCCAACATAAAAAGAGAAAAAGACATGCACACACCAAACAAATATTTCATTTTATAAATATATGCAAAAAATTTGAGAAACTTACCTGTTTAACATTCTTGGCAACAAATACTAGATACACACAGCAGAAACCAAATTGTGTAAATGTTATAAAAACATAAATAACTCTTCTGCAATAAAGAAAAAACAAAAACATTTGAACATTTTTACTGAGGTTATAAAAATTCAACCAAGCCAAAAAGTAAAACTTAATGTTTCCCTTTATTTTCATTGAAAAAAAAGTTGACTCAATTTTTACTTGATCATTAGAAACAATAAAAAAATTAAAGTTAAGTAAATGAATTTCAAGTCAAGCTCCAATCAACAAGTAAACCAAAGACTTACTATTATA
Organism: Sepioteuthis lessoniana; assembly: GCA_963585895.1. Taxonomy (NCBI): domain Eukaryota; kingdom Metazoa; phylum Mollusca; class Cephalopoda; order Myopsida; family Loliginidae; genus Sepioteuthis; species Sepioteuthis lessoniana. The sequence goes on along the minus strand of CAUZXS010001642.1, from coordinate 14,107 downwards.
AATTAATACTGAATATAGCATTTTGACTATACTTACTTTGGTCTAGCACAAGGCTATAATATATGCCATCCTGGTGGATAAAATTCACTATATCTGTGATTTGCAAGACAAGCTCACTAACCATTTTACTTGAGTAAGATCCCTGGGGCAAGTTAACTAAGGGTGAATCAATTCCATAGCTGATTCACAATCATTAGCTGAATTTTGATCAATAATTTACAATATATGTGATCAATATTCATCACTGAGTTGAGTGGATTGACAAATTAATGTTGAAAAATAAATCTTTTTTTAAATGCTTTTCTTGTCATTTAGGTTTTTTATACATATATTATATACAGTGTGTGGAAGCAAAATTAGGAATATTCTAGTATAATGATAAATTTCCATTATAAAAACAGATTAATTTTAATTTAAAAAAATTAAAAACAAAATAAGAAGATAGACAAAAAGCAGTAAATTTATTCAATATGGCCACCATTTTTTTTTAATTATTGTATCAACACATCTTTGAAACAATTTGCATATCTTCAAAATAAATTCTTCAGACATTTTATTCCATTCCTCTTCAATAGCAGTCTTAAGTGAACAAATATTTGGATGGGAAGTTGCATTTGTTTTGTTTTCTAAAACATCCCAAATAGCGTAATCAAGGGGGTTTAAGGTCTGGGCTTGATGGGGGCCATAAAAAACTAGTAATTTTGAAAATTTTTTTTGGCTTGGTTTCAACATTAAGCAAATTATAGATGTCATTTCTTTACTTGGTCACTCATACTGGGCTGAATTTTAATGAAAAAGCACTTGAATAAGTGAGTCAATCATGAAAATTTAGATTCATCGCCTTTTTTTTTTTTCAAAAATTGAACTAAGACTAAAAATGTTTTAAAAATTATTCTATATTTTGCTTCCGCACCCTATACATATTGATTAAATAATGAGACACATATTGTCTATATAATTTAATTAAGATCCTTTCAAGTTTCTTGATAAGTGTCTTGGTTTTAAGTTGGAATTGGTAGATGAATATATTATAAAAAACCTAAAGCACTCTTTAAAAAACACTTTTTACACATGCAAGCAACCCCTGATGATGGCATATGAAAGGTCTGAAAGTGCTCTGGACAATTTTGGTAAATTTATCTACCAATTCCACCCTAAAACTAAGACACTCATCAGTAAACTTGAAAGGATCTTAAAATTATGTAGACAAAATGTGTCTTTATTATTTAATCAAACATGCTTAAATGAAAGACTGCTGTCCAACCATAATATATATCTCGTTATAATGTATACATACATTAAAAATACACTTATTTCAAAACAATAGTTTCTTTCTTTGATTGGATATCAATCTTTATAAGTTGTTTAATGCAAAAGCTATCCTTGTAGAAGAACAGAGGTACCATTTAATCCGTAGCTGGGGGGATAAAGGGGTTAATACCTTTCCCAAGGTTATTAGTCCAAAAGTGAACACAATAGCACAATTGGAGTTTGAACTCTTATTTTGAGGTTGCAATTGAGCACTTCAGCAATTATGCCAAAGAGACTCATCACTTACATTAAATCTTTAATAGAATTTCAGAAAGGATTAGTCTCAGAATATCAGCCTTTCATAACCTGACTATTGTAGAAAAACAAGCTAGGTAGATTAAAAATTTTATTCCAATTTTCCAACTGGTTGGTTGGTTTTATGGCATGTCAACCCTTGTTGGGTTATTTTATACCAAGATCAGGTTAACAATTATGGTCTCCAATTATATACAGTACAAAAACTCATCTTCAAAATCATTTTTAAACAAGTAAATACTTCCTGATCTCAAACCTATCTATTTGACCCATAAATGAGATCCTAATAGGCACTACCGGTCTAGGTAGAGTGGACCTGGGAGTAATAACAAAAAGAGGACTCCACATTCCCCAAAGCTCCAGAACAGGATGGTTTCATTTAGTTTATTTGTTCAATAGTATATCAACACCTTTTCGGTTTTTTAATGCTGAAATTTGATTTATTTGTAAATGTTTGATTTCAATTATAACTATATTTCCAACATTCATTTTTTAAAATCACACTTTATTTGATGATAATAATCATTTGTTTGCATAGTTATATGGTATCAAGTATTCCTATCTAAAACTAATAATTTATATCAATCATGGGGTTTAAAACAACTTTTCCGATTTAATAATAATCTTTTGTTTGCACACAGTCATATGGTTTCAAGTATTCCTATTTAACACTAACAATTTCAAACAGATCTATTTGACCCGTAGATGAGAGTAATGGCAGTGAAGTGAGACTCCATACTCCCCAGAGCTCCAGAACTAGATTTGGTTTGGTTTTATGGCATATCAACCATTGTTGGTTATTTAATGCCAAATCCTGTTTTTACATATATATCAGACATATGATTTTTAAACACATTTTATAGATACATACACAGTTAAATGATCAAAAAAGTCTATTTCTAACAATTTAATTTAGCATTAGTTAACGAAGTTAAATTGTTCCGAGTATTGCTCTGTATCACTAAAAATTCAATTGAACATCAGGCATTTGTTTATACACAGGTAAATGATCAAACAGTTCAATTTAGCATAAGCACACAGTTCAAATATGAAACATTTCTATTGATTCATAGAGTGGACCCTATCAGGTGCTACTAATCCTGGCCAGAGTGAACCTGGAAGCAATGGTAATGAAGGGATACTCCACATTCCCCAAAGCTCCAGTATTACAAGGGCCTCACCATCAATTGGGAGGAGGGGTCTCTTACTCCTCTACAGAGATGCAGTCAATGCATTCTACAGACCAAGCCAATTGAGCTCTTCAGAACTAGAGTATCACCACCTCATGGAGTTTAGTGTTATATCTAGGATACCCCTTTTTTTTGGTAGGAAGAAGGGTCCCTTATCCTACTGTAGGGGAAGCAGTGGGTGTATTCAAGGCCCTGCTTTATTGAGTGGGATTTTTCAAGTGGGTCCACTTATATTCCAATCTCAATTATCAAACATTAACTCACAATGCTTAACTCATGCAAATTAATTCAAAAACAATTGCCTATTGTGAAGGTAAACCTTTACAAAGACAACATTTTCTTATTTCATTCACATGACTATACTTTAAAACTATGACTAAAAAGTTTTTATTCAGTCTTTCTAGAAATAAACTTACAATATTATTTCAAGGGAGGTAAATGTAGTTTTAAAAGATATAGAAAACCCTAATAAGACTTCATATAGAATATTGTACTCATTTCTGGGCTCCTGTGTCTACACATTGAAATTGGAGTTTAATATTGATTGGAGGGCATAGAAAGAAGTGATTAAACTAATAAGAGTAAAAGTTTACAGTTAAAAGAGATTGTAGAAATTACGATTAATTAATTTACTAGAAAGAAGAATAAGAGGTGATCTAATTGAAACTTTCAAATTAATTAATAGAATTTCTACTTATGGTAGGCATTTTTTAACATTTCTACTCAAACGGGAAATTTTCTATCAAAGCAGATTTCAAAAATTAAGTCACCTGACTGTTTGAATTTTTTTCGAATAGAGTAATAGTTTTGGAACAAATTGCCTAATCAGATCAAAAACAGCAATGGTGTAAAAAAAATTTAAGATTAAATCGGATGATTTCAGAAATAATAGTAAAAAAAAAAAAAATTAAGAGGGCATTTTTGGGAACTAAGAGATGGATTACTTAACAGGATTTGATCTGTATAAAGATATTTTATCAATAGTGCATGTTCTGGGCAAATTTTTTTTTTTAATGATGATGTGAGAAGATAGTAAAAATTGGAGATGTTCAAAGAGGCATAACAAACAATTATAATAATGAATAGATGTAATGGCAGTTTTTGATTCATTTTCATGTAACAAACCATGTAATAAATGCAGTACAATATCCAACCAAGAAAACCAATATGGCTGATTAAAGAATTTCATCACAATGTACCTAAAATGTTCAACTAATTTCTTTTACAAATGATAAATGAATTGTTAAGAAACAAATTAATACATTTTTTTCAATACCTGAAAAAAGTAGCAGTTGAACGAAGCCGTTGGGGACCTGTCCTAAGAGAACATTCAACAACATCTGGATAATCCAAGGCCACTGAAGACGTCCTACAAAATAAAATGTTTTAATGCAGAATATTTAATCATGCAAATATATGATCTCATATCTTTGCTATTCAATAATCAAAGTCAACAGAGAACTTAAAGAGTTGTGCAAAATGGATAGATAACAAAGAAAAAGACCGATAACCAATTGATAATTATATACTGGTGTTTCTAAGGTAACACAACTTTCATATCTTAACAGAGAATGTATGTATATATTTGCCCAACCCTATTGCCATAAGAGCTAAAGAACTCAGTCTGCTCTACTAATTACCCAGGAGGAGTTTCTGTGGTGTAGTGGCTAAAGTGCTGGACTGCAACATCAGTTTCTTTCTCTGCAACTCAAATGACAAGGGAGATGTCTCTGTGGTGTAGAGGTTAAAGTGCTGGACTGCAACATCATAGTAAATGAGTTTGAACTCCAGTTGCACCATGACATTCACTTTTGAACCAATACCCATAGAGAAAGGTATGAACCTCTCTTATCTTCCTCAACTATGGGTTAAATAATACTACAACTTTTCTTCTACAAAAATGGTTTTGGCATTGAATAACTTGTAATGGTTAATATGCCATTAAACAAAGAAAAAAATAAATAAATAAAACCATTTACCCATAGCTGGAGGGGAGGAGGTGATGAATTCAAGCCTTTCCTAAATTAACATGAAGTGAAATTAAGCAGACCTTTCCAGGATTTGAACTCGGCTCTTTAAGTCCATTTCCTACAATGGTGACCATTACTCTACAAGCATATCCTAAGCTGAGAATGTTGAATACCATAACTTTAACAGAATTTTTCTATAAGAAAAAAAAAAGCCTTTCTCAGAATTAAACCAATTTTACAACTCTTAATAATTGCTGCAATTAACTTCAGCGTCACAATCATTTTTACATACAGGGAGATGATACCAAAAGCAGAATACATAATAAAACTAGAAGTCATTTTCCTCTGACTAATCAATGAAAAAACAAGAAAAAAAATTATGAACAAATACACTTTGACTGAAAAACAGGTAAGTAATCAATGCCAGATATTTGTGTGAGTGTCAAGAATTTGCTAAGCACAAGTACAGAAAACTGCAAATAATATAGAAATGCATTGGAAATCATTTTACAATAGAAATGCACTCGAAATTTAATTTAGAAATGCATTGGAAATCATTTTATAATACAAATGCACTCGAAATTTAATTTAGAAATGCATTGGAAATCATTTTACAATAGAAATGCACTCGAAATTTAATTTAGAAATGCATTGGAAATAATATGACTTAAGAATGCATAGGTAAAATTTCTTGACTTACCGTTCACACAGCTTACGGCTACAGTTGGTCAACATGTGCATACAATGAGTTGCGATTGTTCCTAGGATTAGAACACCAGCAAACCCAACCTAAAAATACAAGAGGAAAGAAGAGGTGAGCTACAGTATATAGTTTAACAGAAATCAAGTAAAAGGTTACAATATTCTTATCCACACTTAGAATTTAAACTTTATAGTTTAGCATGAGTAGTGAATCCAGATTACTAAATCAAATATTTTTCTTTCATGTGCATGGTATTAGAATAACAGAAAATATGTTACAAAAGCCTTTGGTTGTTGTAGAACTAAAAACTGTTAGAAGTTACTCAAAAATTAGTTTTCTCCTCAGAAATAAAAAAAATTGTACCCAATCAACTTCAAGAAATACATTTGTGTGTGATTTTTTCAGACTGTTGTCCTTATCTTTATTGTTGCTAGTTGTAACAACGTTTAGGCTGCTGTATCCTCTGGCCTCCCTCAGGTGTCACTTGTTTATCTGGGCGTAGAAATGATTCAACCTGGGAAATCATTTTTAAAGTTTGACTGTTGATCAAACAAGGCATTCAAGAAATGTGAACATGTTATTCAAATAATGATGTCATTGTTTTTCACGCCTATCAATCCGAGAAGCATCACAAGAAGTTTCTCAAGAAGCATCACAAGATGAAATCGAAACATAAAATCCAATGGCATCAGTTATTCAAGGCCTGTGTCTACTTGGACAGATATGCAAATGCACAGCATGCTATTTAGTAGTCTAGGCTGAAAGAGATTTGACTGGGGCACTCTTCTATATGCTACTTTGCCATGCCACCGAATGGATATTAGTTGTAATATTCAGCAAACAAAGGAGGTAATCCCTACATAGTCACAAGGATATTTCTGAGAATTAGATAATCTAACACTATCACCAGCTCAGTAAATTTGATGAGAGATTTATGAATAAAGATTCTAGAGAAGAAGGCCATTTGATAAATATGTAGCATAAAGTTCTCAAGAGACTGCAGGCTGCTAATGCTCCACTCAACTACATCCCTTCAAATTATTTCTGCTGACAAGAAAATTGGAAGAATGTTGTAATATTGTCATGAAGTGCCCATGGTGTACTGGTTATCGTCGTAGGAAATGGACACGGCAACACGAGTTCAAATCCTGGATGAGACTGATTTCATTTCACATAGCACTAATACCCTTGGGAAAGGTATGAATCCAATTATTCTCCCTCCAGCTATGGGTAAACAGTAGGGCAGACTAGGTTCTTCAGCCTTGTTAAGGCAACTAGTCTAGGAGAAGGAAAACTCTGAATTCAAACCTGTTAAACTCCGCTTAAAAAGATTGACCTTTTGTTATATCCTGCTCGAGCGGAGGGGTTGGGTAAATATGGTAGTATTGTCATGAATTGACCTTACTTAAAATTGAGTGGGATTAGTTTCAACTTTTTGCTATTTATAATTTTACCTTCATAGATATTTATATTAGCAGTGTTAAGCTGTATACTGCAGTTAGAATAACACAAAAAAAAATACAAGCACTCTAAAGTAAAAAGATCACTAAACTGAAAACCATTGTATTTTAAATAATGAAATTCCAGAACTTGAGAACTGTGCTAGCAAAACCAATGTTGGAAAAGAAAGAAAAGGGAATAGACAAGATACTTACCCACAGTCCAGATTGTGCAAATGCATAAGGCATAGCTAAGATACCTGTGCCAATATTCCCTTTTAAAAAGTTCATAAGACTTGACATGTTCCTTTTAAAAGAGAAAAAAAAAAAAAAACATCACAAAGACAAGTTATACATTTTTCTGACTTTTGTAGAAAAAAGAAAACTGATAAACAAAAAATTTAAGACTTTTTACTCCAATAATGAAAAGCTAATGATCACTTTAAATGAGGGGAATCAAATGGAGATGGTGTCAAAAATACTATGTATAAATATGATAATCCTTACTTTACAAAATTATTCATGTTTTCCTGTCTAACATTGTCCAGTTACATATAATTACTGTATCAATTTCTAAATATTCATCATGAATTAGACAAAATTTCCAGGTCATATACACTTATGTCTTGGAAGTCTTACTCTTCAAATTACTTAATATCAACAACAATTTTATCAAGAGAAATGCTAACTATAATTATGCTAGCATGAATTTTAATCAAGTTTAATCTACTAATCAATAGAGAATAATACTTAATTATAGAATTTTTCTTTTGTTTTGTTGAACATAGCAACAAGTCTAAATTGTAGCAAGAAATAGTGAGCAAATTTCCCCTTCACCCAAGTTTATTGGACACTTTCAATAAATGAGCATTATCACCACAAATTATAATCTATATTTAAAACAAAAAACAATTGTAACAATAATCTTCTAATAAAAAAAACTAAAGCTTTAAGAAAAATTCAAAAGTTAGGCTTACGATGTTGCATTGTCCATGAGTTCTCGACTTCGAACATTTACACGGCTTGTTATATTTTCAGTGTCAAGGTCAGCATCATCATTCTCACTTTGCTGTGTGCAAAGATTTTCTTGAGACATGGTTTTCAGATGGACAGAAGTTTTTAATTTCGTAACTGAAGAGATAAAATAGTTTTATTGAGAATTTTCATGTTTTTAAGAATCTAAAGTAACAAAAAGTACAAGAGGAATTTTATCATTGCATAGAATTCGATTCTTCATTTTCATCAGTTAGCTGTGTAAACTCCTCCATCACGAGTAGGATACAACACAAGGTCGTTTTCCAAGTTGTTTAACAGGTTTGAATTCAGAATTTTCCATCTCTTAGACCAGTTGTGATACCAAGGTTAAAGAGCCCAGTCTGCCATACTATTTACTTGGAAGGAGCCTAGTTGGATTCATACATTTACCAAGTGTATTACTGCTATGTGATGTAAACATTTTTGTCCTGAATTTGAACTTGGGTCACCATGTCCATTTCCTATGATGATAAACATTACACAAGTACCTTTATTAGTTGTGCATGTCTTTTGGTTGCATGATATTCACATATTCAGATCGTTGCAAGGCAAAAAGATACGTGAAAACTAAATGGTTGCAAATGCATATATACTTTTGATATTGATTATTCAGGTCAGCAAAAATACTTGTTCTAAATTGGTCACAACATCAGACACCTTTTATAATTGTAAGTCTCTACAAGACAAATATGTCCATTGAAAACCAGGATTCACAATTTTTTTTATTTATCACAGTAAAGAAAGTTATTGGCTACATAAATTTTATAATTTACAAATCTGATTGAAGCAAAAATACTCACCTATCAATAGATTTTGATAAAAACTTTACCTTAAAACTAAAAAGGTACATTTAATTATTACCATGAAGTGATTACTCAGAATTAAACTACCTTCATATGAATTACACAAACGTTTTATAAAAACCATTAATGTACAAATCTTAATACCTCTTCCATATGTTTTCATGTGCCAAAATCAGTTTTGTAAGATCACACATTAAAGTTATGTGGTAGTTTCTCTGCTGTATCTTTGAATGACTTTTCAATTTCTTTTATAAATATATTCCTTAAAATTTAATATTACTTTTTCAGTCTTATGTCATTATTAAACAATAAAGTCAAATGGGTTTCCAACACAAATTTCAACACTGCAATACTATCAACTGCTTCTTGCTTTAAAAACAATCATGTGCCATGAACTTTAGCACATAATAGCATGTTACATATCTTTCTGATGCATAAAGTTCAAAATGCATGACTTTCTGGTGTGCTATAAATAGTAATGAGAGTAACCAAATATCATTTTAATTGTAGAAGGATAAGGTAAATAGTTTTAGTATATGTACTGCCAAAGCAAGTATTAAGCTAAACAATACTATAAAGCACTGGAGAGGATAAAAATTATAGTTATACTGTGAAAATCATAAAAAAATTAAGACTGGACAAAAGATGTTTTTGTCCAGTCTTAATTTTCTTCAAAACTTCAAATATAACTAAAATCCAGTCAAAAAGAAAAAATCCTATTTCCTACTAGTTAGAAAATAAATAAACACTGCAAAAGAAATATTTATTTATATATGTCCAGCATTTATCTTTAACACATGACAGATTTTAACATGTCAAATATATCTTGCTTTGATCAGGCTGTTCATAATATGAATAAATTTGATTATTGTTAAAGAGTATTCATTGAAAAGTATTTTATTCTTAATAAAATAGATTTTTCATTTTTTGAAAATTCTGCAATTAGACTCAGAGATTCACGAAAGTTCAAATCCATGTTAGATAAAAAGCGAATATATCACAAAAATATTTTTGCAAGAATTTTATATATATATATATATATATATATATATATATATATATATATATATATATATATATATATATAAAAGTTTTAAATGGTCTTTGCGGAATGTTTGAATAACAGGTTGAAGCTTCTAAGGAATAAAAACTTCTACATTAAGACAACCAAATATTTAACTTCTTTTTTAAAAATACTGAGTAAGCAAAGCTTGGTGGGTAGAAAATAACTTTACTTCCTGGTAGGTATAGCGGATTTCATAAAAAATGGGTCAAGCTGAAACTTAGCAACCAGCAAGGAACATCAGAAAAAGGGCACAGAACAAACACTACTCACCCTGAGGATGAGCTACACTCATTTTGAACAATCTCTGTAAAATGAAAAGGAAACTAACAAATGATAACTTCAAAATGTAATTAATCCATTTAACAAGATCTTATAATCAAATGAGAAAGAAATTCAACCTTTTTTCTTTACATTTATTCAGCATGTAAGAAAATATTCTATCATGAAGATAAAAAAATTCCAAATAATATTAAAGAGAAAAAAAATTTACATAAATTCAAATAGTCAAATCAAGAAATTTCTTGAACTAAAATGTTCTTAAATAATTACATTTAAAGGATTTAGTGTTAACATTAAATACACCCATAAAGTTGTTAGCTTCACAAATTATGATCATGAAGATTGTTAAAATGACAACATAGAATTATAGATAACTTATTTTCAATAAAGATTTAGAATGTTTTGCTAAAATTTTATGAGCAAGATTCATGGCTGGATTAAATCCTGTAGAGCAGCTATGTCAAACTGAGGGTCCACCAAGGGCCATATGGATCACATGTTATGATGGCTATAAACAACTAATTGCCCACATTATAATTAATTGAAGTCATTTATTAAAATCTAAATAAAACAAATACATTGTACAAGAATTACAATAGTTCAAAACTTAAATTTCTTTTGTTACTATTCAACCATTTTTAGTGTTTAGACCCAAAATTTTCTTTTTACAATCTAATATAGCAATTCAAAATTAAATAAATATTATCCTTACTTCAATTAAAGCCAAGAAAAAGTTATTCCAATATAAAAATAAAAATGAATTTAAGCTGACAATACAGGAGTCATTAGTAACAAAGTCAAACTTAAACTAAAATGCTTTGCTTTCATTGGATCAAGGAACATTTAGAATTTCCAGAACTGTCTTTTCTCCATTATGAAATGGCTTGTACACCATGAATAAATTAAAATATAAAAAAAATTTGTGATTTATTTTCTTAAATATTATAATCTATAAATCTGAAAAACTGCAATTTTAGCCATTTAGAGAAGAAATTAGTATCCTTTATGCAGGCCACAGATGTGCTTGTAAAAGGCCACCTGTTTGACATGCCTGCCGTGTGACAGAACTCCTTGGCTCCACAGTGCATCTGCTCATTGCATTGAGTGACTTCACATCATGTTTATTGCACAAAGGTTGAGGTAGTGTCACAAAAGGTAAAGAAAAAATAAAAGTCTAACTCAAAATTTCACAGATGGAGGAGTGCATGTAACTTTGGACATTCCTCTGGCTCTATTCACCACTCACCCATGTGTCCCACACAAATTCTACCTTGCCAGATCCTAGCAGATCACCCTAGCTCTAGGAGCATCAGCAAACTGAGTGCATCTCTGACTCCAGCAGATCCCTCTGACCAACTTACCGACTGTACTCAGACTCCCACTTGAGAAATAGGAAGTACTTGATCATTTTCTGTTTCCTTTACCTGCACATTGTTTAGACCCACACTTATTCGAGGTTGCATCATTTAAATCCACATTGACTGACAGGCTAGTGGGTGAACTGCCTCCTCCCTCCTCATTTTATCACATACCGCATGGATACATCTGTACAGAGATAAACATCTATATATGTACATACACCTACTCACATGTTCATACACACATATCTAATTCTCTACTATCATGCCAAGGGTCCATAGTGTCACAGCTGTAGGAACCCTTAGCACTTAGAAGATTATGGTACCCCTCCAACACAGAGTTTACAGGTTTGCAGAATTTTTTTTAAAGAACATTTATGCAAGCCTCCCAAGACCATGTGGGTGGTGCGGCAGTAACTAGATTCTAATTTTGTTTTATTCCCAAGATTAATGTACGTGGTGCATTCAATTTTTTTGTACAAGTATTTAAAATTGTCATAGACACTTGAAAATTCAGCATGTTATTGTTATACATCTTATGAGATGACTGACCAATTTTTATGATTTCAGGTTCAAATGAGCAGCTACAGCAGGAATTGGAATACACCCTACTAAAGCCTGATTGTCACAGCTGATGAATTTCAAAAATGCAATCTGGACGTGAAGAAGAACGATATGCAATAAAATTGTGTTTTAAACTTGGAAAAAATGCCACAGAAACATATAGAATGCTTCAGACTGCTTTTGGACCATCTTGCATGAATCAAGCATCAGTTTCTGAGTGGCATAAGAAATTCAAGGAAGGCAGGGAGTCTGTGAAGGATGATGAGAGGTGTGGGAGGAGTAAGGAAGTCAATAGACCAGAGTTGATTGGCCAAAGGGTTAGGGTTACTATGTTGAGGTTTTAAGGAAGTTTAGGAAGAGATTCCGTTGGAAGAGGCCAGCACTCTTCAAATCGGGTCAGTGGCATTTCCACCAGGACAATCCACCAGTCCACAACTTCATCCTTGTCACAGACTATTTGACCAAAATGGGCATCAAACAGTTCCTCACCGTCCCTATAGTCCAGACGTTGGTCCCTGTGACTTTTGGTTATTCCCTAAGCTCAGAGGCTGTTGTTATGAGACAATTGAGGAGATGAAAGAGGCTGTGACGAAGGTCATGGATGCTAACACAAGAGGACTTCCATGGGGCCTTCCAGAAGTTGTTGGAACAGTACAAGTGCATTGAAGGCGGAGGAGATTACTTCAAAGGTTACTCAAGTTTCATGAGTATACTATCAATAAAAGTGCCCATACGAAAAAAGTCTGGAAACTTATTTAATGATCCTCTTATATCATTATTCTCTTATTAATTAATAATAGAAATAAAATGAATAGGTCTGCAAATAGTTTCAAATTTAGAATTTAACTTTTTTAAAATTATTTCATATACTTTTTTTATTAATATCTCATATGCTTGTGTATTACATGTTTTGGACTTTCACATCCTCTTCATAAGTTCTGGCTGGTTTCTTATATAGTAAAAGATCATTTTGATTTTGTTTAAATCCAGATTTTGTGCTTATGAATGTCCCATTGGAGTTAACCATTTATGAAGACCTCTAGTCTATGTAAACGTTTTTTTGTTGTATGTATATAAGTATGTACATGTAAACACTCATACACACACATTTTTAAGGGTATAAAAAAGGTGGAATTTTGTCCTTTCATCTGTGCATTTTGTTTATATATATATATATATATATATATATATATATATATATATATATATATATATACATACACACACACTTTTTAAAGATCATTGAAAGATTTAATGTGTATGAGAATGTACTTTATATTGTTCAGACAAATTTGGTTAAAGATGACAGAACTTTCCTTTTTTTCATGACTGAAAATGCTAGGGAGCAACTCCTGTAGGAACTGGACCTCAACACAAAAAAAGCTAGGAAAAAAAAAACAAAAAAAAAACTAAAATCATATATATATATATATATATATATATATATATATATATGTGTGTGTGTGTGTGTGTGGAATATGTTTGGTTGGTTGGGATTTATGGCATATCAACCATTGTAGATTATTTAATGTCAAATCCATTTTTATACAAATAAACAGTTCTATTTCAAACAATTCAGTTTAGCATGAGTACACAGTTCAATTGTCAAAAACATTTTTATTTCAAGCTATTCCCTTTAGTCAAACAGTTCTAATTTAAGCAATTCAGCTTAGTATAAATATAGTTTTTGTTTACACACAGTTAAATGGCAAAACAGTTCTACTTCAAAAAATTCACTTTAGCATGAGTACAGTTTTAATGTAAAAAATTTTAAACAATTCAGTTTAGCTTACAAAAACAGTTCCATTTCAAACAATTCAGCCCAGCACAATGGTTGGTTGGATTTTATGACATATCAACCTTTATAGATTATTTGTATAAAAACTGATTTGGCATTAAATAAGCAGTTTAGTTTAGCATAAGTACACAGTTTAATTGTCAAAAGCATTTCTATTTCAAGCAATTCAGTTTAGTCAAACAGTTCTAATTTAAACAATTCAGTTTAGCCTGAGTATGCAGTTTAATTCTATTTAAGCCATACATAGGGCCTTATCAGGGGCTACTACTCTGGGCCACAGTGGACCTGTGAGCAATGGCAAAGGGGTGCTCCACATTCCCCAAAGCTCCAGCATCA